>JAJPUD010007887.1:66555-99281 GCA_023553655.1 Myrmecobius fasciatus | reverse complement strand
TTTTATTTGTAAAATTTCCTCAATGTCAGTAGTACTGCCATAACATAAGTCCATGAGTACTTTCAAATTTGACACATTTTAGATGATTATGATTTTGTATCTGCAGATATCTTGGAAAGTTTTTTTGTTGTTTGTTTTGTTTTTTGTTTTTTGTTTTTTTAATGTATAGAATAGGGGCAGTGGATAGAGCACCAGCTGTGAAGTCAGGAGGACCTGAGTTCAAATTTGACCTCAGACACTTAACACTTCCTAGCTGTGTGATTCTGGGCAAGTCACTTAACCAGCAAAAAATTTTCTCAGCAAAAAAATAAAAAAAATGTATAGGGTAATTGGTATTTGCATCAAATACCATCAGAAATAAATTTGTCCTTTGTATTAAATGCAACAATTATAGCTTCTTTACCATTATAAGAGAAAGCAAATATATCCTGTATAAGAGATTGTCACCTTAAGAAATCAGATAAAACCTACATGTCCCTTTGGGCCCATTTTCTAAAGGTGAAGCAAAGAATTGTGTGCAAGCTTCTGGTCTGAACCTCTTCCAGGTGGCTCCACTTGCTGCCCTTAGCCTTTATTATTTATGATGAGGAGAGAGCAGCAAGAGGAAGGTGAGCCTCGAGCATGAGCAGAGCATGAGAAAAATATAACCAACTTCAATTGTAAGATTTGAGTTTTTAAAAGCTGTTTATTGGACAACTTTTCCTTTGAACCTCCTTCTGGAGCCTTCTGTGGTTAGCCTTTATGGGCTAACCCTGAGCATTATGTCATCTTACTTATCTAGATTTCCCATTAATCCATTCTGGAATGTGTCTGTTTTCTTGTGCTGTTAATCAGCAGCTCTTGAGTAGCTCCCAGGGATCAGGAAGTCATTTCCCCTCTTCCCTGAAATTGTTCTGACCCCACCTATAAGGATCCTTCCTGCCTCTTTGCTCATAGATCATTTGGGGGGATGTAGTTCCATTATCAGATTTGCCAGAATAGCTAAAAATAGATAAATGGTGACCTCATATATGCTAGTGAGGGGGCTTAGTTCCAATGTTTATCTTCAAAATCGGAATTGAATATCCTCCAAAATGGGTGATCTCTTGGCCCTTCCACTTTTTGCACAGCATTGTGTATCTTCTGACCTTTTTTTTCACTCAGCAGCCAAGAATATTGGACACAGAATGGGGACCAGTTGTTTCTTTTTTTGATAGGATTTTTGATTGATCTTCTCTTTCAATGTGGCATATGGGAATGGGCACTCCATGTGGGGCAAGGAGTTCAAGTTCTGATTCTGCTGTTTACCACCAAATAATTTTAGGTACATTATTTTATAAGCTCTTTGGGCCTGAATTTTCTTAAACAGAAATTAAATAGGCTGAATAAGAAGAGGAAGGTCTAAAGGCCCTCCCATTTCTAAAATCTTTGATTCTCTGCTTTTGTATGTAAAGTCATAAGTTCTTTCTCCATTAAAAAAACAAGTTATTTTTAAAAAATATAGTGCCTTTTTTATTAAAGCTTTTTATTTACAGAACATATGAGTAATTTTTCTTCATTGCCCTTCACAAATTTTTTTTTGTTCCAAATTTTTCCCCTCTTTCCTTCACCCCCACCCCTAGATGATAGGTAGTCTAATACATGTTAAATATGTTAAAATATATGATAAATCCAATAGATGTATACATATTTATATAGTTACCTTGCTGCACAAGAAAAATCAGATCTAGAAAGAGAAAAAAAAAAAAGACAACCTAAGAAGGAAAACAAAATGCAAGCAAATATTCACAGAAAGCATGAAAATGCTGTGCTGTGGTCCATACTCAGTTCCATCAGGCCTCTCTCTGGATGTATATGACTTTCTTCATTGCTGAACAATTGGGATTGGTTTGAATTATCTCATTGTTGAAGAGAACCATGTCCATCAGAATTGATCATCGTATAGTCTTGTTGCTAAAGTATAGTGCCTTTAAAAGAAAGAATCAGCATATATAGTACTTTTTGTATCTGTAGGTGTTTCTTTGATTGAAAATATTTGTAGGTCAGGTGCTCTAGGATTCCCTTCCCTTCCTCTCTACTTTTTTTAACTTTACCTCTTTCCCCCCTTCTTTCTTTTTATTTCCCTCACCCTCTTTTCCTTCCTCTCCTCTCGTTTCTTTCTTCTCCCTTTCCCTCCTCTCCTCTTTCTTTCTTTTTCTTTTTTTTTTTTTTTTTGGCTTTCCCTTTCCTTTTCCATAAGCATATCATCTGGTGGTTGGCAGTTTGAGAAGCAGTGCTGGGATTTATGAATCTAAATCACTTTCCCCTCTGTGGAAACCAATTTCCTGATATCTAAAATAAGATAGGTTGATCTAAATCAGAGCTCACCACTATTAAAAATTATGTGCTCCGTAGCTTTAATAAGAAGATAAAGGTATCCTTTACTATGTGCAAATTTGTTTCTTTATAAATTACATGCAAGTACTCCTGTTCTACTTATTTTGTATATCACACACACACACACACACACACACACGAAATTTAGAAAAAATAAGTTAAAGATGGAATATTTGTTCCTGGCATCAGTAAGATCAGATTCCGAGAGATTACCGAATGACATGATCAAGTCTGAGCTTTAGGAGGATCATTTTGTCAGCTCTTCAGAGAACGGGTTACAAAAGGGGGAGACTGAGGCAAGGAATCAATCAGGTGGTTATTGCCATAGTCTAGGCACGAGCCTTGGGTAGGTAGGTGGGCATAAAATCCTGGGCCTGGAGTCAGGAAGACTTTTTGTCCTAAATTCAAATAGGGCTTTAGATATTTCCTAGCTGTGTGACCCTGGGCAAATCACTGAATCCTGTTTGCCTCAGTTTCCCCATCTGTAAAATAAGATGGAGAAGGAAATGAAAAAACCAGTCTGTTGTCCTTGCCAAGAAAACCCCAGATGGGGTCATAAAGAGTTGGACATGACTGAAAAACAACTCAACAGCAGCAGCCAATGAGGCAAGAAACTCAACAAGAATGACGAATGTGAGAGAAGATGGAAGTAGAAAAGAGTCGTCAACAGACAGGCTTGAGGGAGAGAGGTTGGGAACCTTGGTGACTGGGAGGAGGATGGTGCCTGTGACAGTGACAGGAAGACTTAGGTTGGACTGAAGAAAAGGTAAGTAATGCGATCTGCCTAAAAAGACCGCAGCCGGGCTTCTCCCATCCCACCAGCAAAGCACAAAGCTGCCCTCACACTCCTGGACCACCGAGTTCTCCCTGGGGAGTGATTGGGGGGGGGGGGCATGGTACCTTTCAGGGGCTGGCGGCTGCATAAAAGGTACAGAGTTGTAGGCTTGCAAAGGGGAGAGGGTGAAGGGGAGTCGAGAAAAATTGAGGAAGGAAGCTGGGGTGGTTGTGATGGGGTCAAGCCCCAGGAAGGGTTATGGGTGCGAGGGTGGGATGTGAGGTCTCTGATTCGATTCTCTCACCATATACCCTTTGACATCAGTCCTGGGCTCTGACAACCCTGGAGATGATTGATCTAGATAGTCCCAGGTGTCCTTTCTAGCTATGACATTGTGTGAAATGGGATAACCCAGTTGTATCTAAAGCTATTCTCCTAAAAATGTCTTGCTACCTATTACTTTATATCAAAAACAATCCCATACATTTTCTCACTATAATGAATTGTTAAAGCCCTTTTCAAAAACACATCTATATGTAAATTACAATGATTATTCATATTTGTTTATACTTGATCAAAATGCAGGATTTTACTCAAGAAAAAATGTACAAATAGAAATAAAATGAACCTGTGAAAGCTGAGATTTGAAATTTAAAAACAATGACCTTTAAGTTGTAAAAATAGTTTCCTGATGATTGCTGCATATCTTAAAGGTAGCTAAATGTTTCCCATCACTGAGGTGCTAATCAGAATGTGAATTAGAAGGTGGTTGACTTGCATATAAAATAATCTGTAGCTGAGCCCAGAAAAGCTAAGAAACTGCTTGTGTCAAGTATGATGGCAATAGGCCTGGGAACCTAGGTCTAACTACATTTACATTAGAAAATAACTAAGTTTTTAGTATTTTCCTTGTTTCCCCCACAAAAAAACAATGAATTCCAACTTCCCTAGCCTTATTCCTCATCCATCACTGCTGGATAATATTAGCACAGAGAAATAGATCTCTACCTCTTGCCCTCCAGTTATGGAAGTACCCTTTCAAGCAAACTACTGCCATGTCTAGCAACCACCTCTCCAAAATCAGGCTCCCTCTCTATTGGATATTGTTTTAAAACCATAATAAGAGCAGTAACACTTAGGTTGCTTTTTCTGAAGCCCTAACATTACCCTCCATGGTATTGCAGTTCTGGGAGCATTGTCAGAGCCGCCAGCAGCAGCAGCAGCAGCATAAATTAAATTTACATCACTTCCAATAAAATTTCGTGTTAATACCTTAACCTGGCAGGGAGATGACATTGGGTTCTTGATGGCAGTGACCATGGAGCACATGGTCTCCAAGGTCTCCGAGCTGAGAAGATTTGAGTATCACCTAGTGATGAGCTATCCCTCTATTGTCTTGTTCAATTCTCAAGTTTATTGCCAGGTTGATTCGTGGTAATGAATATTTCAGCTAGAGCATCTCTTGAAGACCAAAAGGCATATAGAGCCTTGGAATGTATTAATGTAGTGTCATTCAAACCTTCTCTCCAGCCTTGTCCTTCTTGCCCTCTGGGCAGACTTGGTTTACCCTCTCTTCGGGGTCTCCTTTTTCTCAAGACTTTTATGTCCCTGCTCTCCCTCAGTTCTCCTCCAACCTCTGTGACCCCTCTGACTCATTCTCTGGATCTTCATCCATTAACTATGCTTGTACCTCAGTTACTCTTCCCTTTTTTTTCTCTATACTTTCTCACTGGGTGATTGCATCAGTTCCCATGGATTTAGCAATCATTTTTATGGAGGTCATTTCAGATCTAATCGATGTATCTCTCTCCTGAATTCAAGTCAAATGCTTATTCAATATTATGAGCCTGAGTGTATCATTTCACATTTCCAACATGGCTTGCTCCAAACAGAATTCATTAACTTTCCTCTTCAACCCAACCCTCTTCTAAATTTCCCTAATATTCTCCATGGAATAATCATCCTTCAAGTCAACAAAGCTGGTAAACTTAATGACATCCTCATCTTTTCACTTTGACTCACCCTGCATATTCCATTAGTTACCAAGTCTTTCTATACTCCCAGTCCTCACCTTGTTTCAGCCTTCTCCAGTCTCTCACCTGGGCAATTACAATGAGATCCATGTCTCATTTCTTTCTCCATTGCACTCAGCTACCAGTGATTTTCCTAAAGGGCAGATCTGACTGGCCATGTCATCTGTCTTCACAATAAACTACAATATCCTGTTACCTCTACAGTCATCTATGACTTTAGGACCCTTAAAGCTCTTTTCTACTTCTTCAGTCTTCTTATACATTATTTGCTTCAGTGTACTCCATTCTGGCCTATTTGTTGTTCATTGTACATGGCTCTCCATCTCTACTCTCCATATTTTTGCATTACCTTCCTTCCCTAACCCCCACCCCTCTTTATCCTCCATGCATAGAATGCTCCTCTCCTGCCTCTAGTTCTTAGGACCCTTGGTTTCCTTTAAGACTCAGCCCAAATGCAGCCTTCTACACGATGATATTCCCAGTAACTTGTATCTTCCAAATGTTATGTTCCATCTCTTCTTTACTTGTCTTTCCATTAAACTGTAGAACGTTTGTTTTTTGTTTTTTATTTTCTCCCCAGCTCTTTTTTAGTTTAATGCTTATTGCTTGATTAATCTCCAAACCTCAACCCAGTGCAGTAAGGTAGGTAAGATCCATTTAATGGATGAGGAAAATGAGCCTCAGAGGGGATTGTGAAGTGATTTGCCCATCTTAGAGAACTGGTCGGTGACAAAGTTGAAACCCTGCCTCTGGTCTCCTGATATCTAGTCCACCATTCTTTGCATTAAACTCTTTATGGTGGGTGACAGATATCTCTCCACCATTTCCTCTTTTTAAGAGGCTGGCTGCAGGAAGTGAGCCAAAGAGTAGATAATCAGAGAATGAGAGGAATGAATAGCCAAAGTGAGCTACTCAAAGCATTACTTCTGCAGAAAAAAAGGGCTTTCTGATCCTAGAAAAACACAGAAAGGCTTGTGTGAAATAATGAAGAACAAAATTATCAGAATTGAGAGAACTTTGTATACAGTAACAGCAATGCTGTTTTAAGAATGACTTTGAGTGAATAAATCATTTTGACAATCATAAATACCCAATTAACTATAAAGGACTTATGAAGAAATATACTATCTGCATCCAGAGAAAGAACTAATAAATAGAAGTATATATAAAATAATTTTGCATATATATGTGTACACACACACATATATATATAGCATATATATGCTCATTTGTGTCTAATGGTAGCCATCTCTAGGGTGAAGGGAAAGAAGGGGAGGAAAAAAAGAAAATTGGATGATAATTCTATTATATTTTTAAAAGTAATAGCAAATTGTACATAGTAGACTTGCAGTTTCATGCACATGATTTTTAAAAAAAATTACTGTGTTATGGAAATGCTCATTTTATTCCATAAATCAAAAATATTTTTTTAAAAGAAGCCTTGAAGTCTATTTACTGATTTGGGTACCTTAAAGGACTACATAAAAAGAAACCATTAGCATCCTCTCTTTTGTCTCCTGCATAGGTCTCTCTTAGAAGCCACAGCAGCTTTCTTGCATCTGAATCAACAAATTCAAATGCTAGGCCACATGTTCAGAAAACTCATTGTAAGGCTAAACTATATATTAAATATAACATGAAATCTTATTAACAATTCCATTCAAAAATGGAATGGCATAATTCATTGAGACAAGAGAAATGAGCTTTTCCTACTTAGTACTTGAAAGAATATTAACCACAGAATTTTTTTGTGAATTGTAGTTTAGCCAAATGTTTCGTTTTAGTGTAGCCAGATCATAAGGAATCATAGCTATAAAAATGAACTAAAGGCAAGACCAGGTGTTATTTCAAAGGTGAAAGAGGATGGTTTTCAAAAGTAAGTGGGAGTGAAAATAAAAATGGTTTTCAATCACTGAGTTTGCTGAGGCTTGTTGTCTACTGTTACTCTGGTGACATCTTTCAATAAAACATGAGTTGATTTCAGATTCTTCCCTTCCCCCTACCATATACCCTCTAAAAACGATAAAAGATCTCAAATGGTTGTTGACCATTTAACTTTGCTCTTTGGTTCTTCAACAGCAAGTTTCTTCTGCAATCACTCAGTTCCTTCAATGACAACATTTCTTCTATGCCTTATGCTTTGATTCTGAAGAAACTCAGAATTTATATGATGTTTATAGAGCAGCCACATATTTTCATCTCAAAGAATGATTGTTTGGGTGAATTATTTGATTTGTATCTGAGAAAACAAAATATTGTATGAGCTGTTCATTTTTTTCTTTCCCAACAAAACAAGTTTATGTATGATGGAACTTAGCCAGTACAGTTATTTCAGCATAATAACATGGTCTCAATGTTTTCTTTTGATAGTTTAGGATCACATTAATGCTTATTCAGCTGGTATGGTGGAGAAGGGTTGGTAGTTTCAGGTTACCTCCTTGGGGTAAAATTTACAGGGAAGCCATTTGGAGTTTATTGAGCACATTCACAAATATTGGTTCTTCAGGAACACATTATAGAGTGATTCTAAATCTGGCTGGTGAATGCATCAAGGCTTTTATGTTTTTCAGTGAATTCTTATTTATTTAGTCTTCTTATGTCCTCATGAGGAAGAGACTTGATTTTTGCCTTATAAATGTGAATGCTTTCCTTGGTTTTGAGACGTTTAAATGCAATTCTAAACAAGACTGTTTGGCCAGCTTTGGAACATAGATGTAGAGTTGGAAGGGATTTTAGGGATCTTCTAACCCAATTCTCTTACTTTATAGATGAGGAAATTGAGCCCTTGAGGAGTTAATAAAATTCTGCAGAGTCAAATACGTTGCAAGTGATGATGATAATGAATTTAAAATCAGAATAAGTATTTTAATGAAACGTCATCTCCAAGGAAGGTAAAAGATCCTACTGGTCTTTGATTCAAAATCATTAAAAGGCAGAATTAAAACTTGTTATACTTGTTATAAATTGGTTTTAGTATATCACAACAACAGTCTTCACTCCTTATCACAGCCACCCTTTATTTATTGTGTGGTTTCCTTAGATTTGAGTATCAGAGTGGTTTTCAGGTTCTTCCCCTGGAGCTCTTTCAAACCCCTCTTTGAGCCCTGCTTTTTCCTCTAAACAATCTTTTGCAAAAAAGCCTTCTTGAGATTCCTCATCAAGGCACAAAGATGACCCTGGAGGTTAAAAGGCTCTATGGCAGTGAGGTATAATCCCTGGAAGCTTTGGCCATGCTGGGAAGACTCTGGAAATAGATCATCTGTTGTCTAAGGATTATGCCTGCTGAGTAAGAGAAGGTCTCTTCTCTAAGCTGAACACTAGGTGAGGAATCCTTCAAGAAACAATGGTAAACAGTGAAGCAAAAAGATAAAGTACCTCTTTGCTATTTCTGCTTCTTCAGTGATTGTGAAAAAGTAATGGAAAATGGAGTTACAGGATCTACAAATATTCATTCAACTCTTGGTACTCTAAATGCAAGACACTTGTTCAGTGACTGATTAACTGAAATACATGTGTGCAATTTAATCACATCACTTCTTAAGACCTAAAAGAAACTTGCATTATGTTGGGTGGTCTCCTTGTGAATAATTTGTGGATGGACATGAACAAGAGCCAGGTGGAATTAGGTCTAGTTCGGCTGCTCTCTGCCCCAGTGAAGCAAATACCCATCATTGATGAGAACCCAAACTGGTAGAAGGATTGAAGCAATTTGTTTTACAGGTACCATCATCAAATTGGAACTTTGGAAATGCACAATGGGTGTGTTATAACAAATTTTTAAAGAAATATGACCTTGTCCCTCTAAGTACTTCCCACATTAGATCAATGTTGAATTAAGGCCACCTTGCTCAAAATTCTGTTTTGGTTAGTGGCAGCAAAGCACATATTAGTGAAAAGGTTTGCCCACCCTTTTTGATAATCACATTCAAAAGTTTAAGGACATACTTCCAAATACTGGCTTTCCTTAATACTGGTACCATTCATTCATTTAAGTATTTTTCAAACATATTTATTTTCAAATTATATTACTAATACATTGATTAAGTTTCCTACCCACATTATGAAACTGCAAGAAATTTCTAGTTCTTTATATGGTAATTCATTTTAAAATTACAGTGATAACTGTTTTTGGCATTTATAAGATAGGATTTGGAGTTGGTCATCTTTTCAGATTGAAGTTTTATCAATCATTTTAGGCTACCTCACCATTTCCTTCATCATTTGGTTGCCTGGTGCTAACCATTGCACCAACTAACTGCCCCCATATAAATCTTCTATTCTAGCTCTCCAAAAGGTACAGTTACCAGAGCTTTACAAAGGATTCCAGATGTTGATTTTGTATCATGGGAAGGAAAATGCTTTTTGATTTGTTGTTAGGACTCTTCAAGATGCTGCCTAGTATTTTCATTTATTTATTGAAATTTTTGATAGTATAGCAATAGAGTATGTTTGGAAAATGGACTCCACTGTTATGTTGTGTCTCTTGTTTAAAAGCTCCATTACTGGGGATAAAAGCATATCCCCAACTTAAGGACAGGATTCTGATTACGAGGAGCCCAGGACTTTAGAGGTTTCAGCCTAACTGATCTCTGGGGGCTCCTACTGTAGAATAATTAATCTTGTCACCTAAAAACTTGACCTTGGGGGAGAATCAGGTTCCAACTTTCTTTTCCAAGATCAAACATCACCTTCAATAGAAACTTGGCTCTAAGCCTCTAATTAACATGGAATTGGGTTTCTTCGTATCTCATTGACTGGATGCTATTTAGTCTATAGTACTGTACCAGAAAGTTTTCTGCCAATATCTATCCATCCCAACTAATTTGAGATATTCCATTGTCAACTGCTAAGCCTGACCTCAAAGCCAGCATGCTCAGTGGTGTCTAGGAAAGGTCTCTGTGCAAATATGTCAGGGTCTGGTCAAAAGTTCAGTTGCTAGAGAAGATCCTGGACGTGTCAAGATGAATAAGTGTCAAATCTGAGGGATGACAAATGAATATGGAAGTAACAAAGTTTTAGGAAAGGAAACGTCCAAAATAGGTGTCTATTCGCTGACTTTTTCCTTTCTTAGTATTTCTGAATTCTCTATTAGAAAGGAAGTTTGAAGAGAGAATCACCCCTCAAATCTTCCTCAATAAAAATCAAACAAGACTGGAAGGGAATGCAGCAGTGGACATATCCAGCAGGCCCCAGGGAGCATTCTTCATTAAGTTAATGCACATGGCTGCTCCACAGCCCTCCAATAGCATATCCAAATAAGGAATACTTTACAAACTTTGTTCTTGTTTTATTCTAAGAAGCAGTGCTGGTCCTGCTTTTCATAACTCATTGATTTGTTGTGAATTACAGGAACAATTAAAGGACTGGCTGGCTGGGTCCCAGGGAGTTGGAGGTTTGTTTTGATTCTGGTGGAACTGTGATGATTTCATTCTTAATTTAAATTCTCATATTGATGCCGGCAAAATGATCCCTCTAGGCTGATATCAGTGTGGACACTGGCTTATACATTCTTCCCTTCGAAATCCAGAAATGTACCAGGGAAATTGATGGTACACCTTTCCTCAGCAGATACAAGGTTCAGACAGGTAGGATATAAAGTTCATAGTCCTGTCAAAAACCAATGTTTATCCATTCTTCTTTTTGGCTTCTCTGAGTACCTTTATCTTTTCATGCTCAAGATTCGCCGCCCTCCATATTTTATTCTCTCTTTAATTTAATTTCAGGTCAGTCTTTCATTTTGTTGTGGTTTGTTAGAGAAAATGTGATGATGAGAGTTGTTGTAAATTGTCATGGCCTAGATTAGTTTATGATGCATTTTTTAAAAATTGGTGTTCCTTTCCTTAAATTAGATTCTTCCTTTTGGTTCCTTGATGATTTTCTGACATGTCTGCAACTACCCTTTGGTCATTTTCAATAGTGTGACTAAAGTGACTTTCTTTTGATGATGTTAAAATCTTCTGCATTGAAATCACTGTCAGCAGCTGTGAATCTGTCACAAAGCTTTTCTTCAAAAGAAGAAGAAAATGTAGATGCCCTCACAGTAAAACTTTTAAAAATAGGGCTTTTCTTTTGGGGTGGGGAGAATTTCTAGTCAGCTCTTTACTTGCTTCACAAATGCATTCCTTGGATCTAACTACTTAGGCTGAACTCAGGGCAGTTACCTGTCATTTGGCAAGCCATCGAGACCCCAGGGCATGCAGCCTCAAAGCCAGACTCAGGAACCTAATAACCCAACGAGGGTCTTGATTTGGGTCACGTGTGCCCTCCAACATGAGAGCCCTAACTCAGTGAGGCAAAATGGAGACCATTTACGTTGCAATAGGATTGCTTTGATTTCCCACTTTTCCCTTCAGAAAATCTAGCAAGCCGAACACTTTTCAGCTCTAACAACTCTGTCATCTTCCTCTTGGGATCCCCCTTCCATGCATGGAGTCTGAGATTGTCTCTTAAGTACTGTGATGCACCTGTAACTGCAGAGCAAAAGGGCCATGATGAAGGGCAGGGCAGGTGATACCCAGGGCACAGACTTCAAGACCTCCACGCCAGATTTTTTCTGTCTTGAACCCTGTGATTTTGCTTGATGACAGTTATTGTTCAATGTGTTTTGTAGTGTTTCTCCTGCAGATGGGGATGTTTATGTTGTGTAATAAGAGAGAACAAAGGCCACCAGACTAAACAGTAGCCTGAATCTCAAACAGTGTTCCATGACTTCCTTGGCAAAATTTTATTACAATCCCCAACATATGTTAGCATTTAGCTTTTCTCTCAATGGCACATTATGCAAAAGAAGGAAAAGAAAAAAGACCAGACAGTACTGTAGACTAATCATGTTTTTTATTGAGTTAAAAATGCCAACTCATTTTAACACTCTTTGGCAGTCTTCGATGGTATCATTAGATTTTTGTTGTGCATTTCTCCACGTAGCATGGAGACATGAATTTTGCCTAGTCTAGTTGTTTGTATAATAAGCAGAGAATTGCTAAATTTTAGGGAAAGGTTATATTGCATATCTTCAGATCCTCCAATGGGGGTGGTCCTGACTGACTGAACAGATTCCCATCTGTTAAACATTCTTAAATCTCTTTTTATTTTCCCTTTGGGTAGTAGCTCTTAACATTTTATCTAATAATTCTGAGGTATCTCTCAGCGTTTTGATCTTCTAGTACCATATAATTGATTCTGCTTAGATCACCACAGAAATGAGATTGGAGATACAAAATAACTTTGATCCAATATGAATCTCATTTACTAAAAAATGGAATGATTAAAAATAACAAATGATGGAATAAAATGAAAAAGCTGTCATTTTGTAGTAAACAAAGAATCTGTCTCTCTTTAAAGATTCATCACATCACCATTATCATCAAGACCAGTTGTTCCTCCCAAGTCTTCCATTTTTACTTGGTTTTGCTCCTTCATTTTTGAACAGTTCATAAAGAGAAGTATTTTTATCCTTGTTCTTCAGTTCCTCCTGATTTTCCACTAAAGTCATCATACTCTAGGGTCTTAGGTCTTCCAGAAGACTTTATCAGTAGTGTTGGTATCTGTATTTCTTTTTCCTTTTTCAAAGTCTCACATATCTGGCTTTCCATCCCAACCCATGTTATACTTGGATAATTCAGTATATATGTATATACCCTTCAAACATTCTGGCATCTCAGATTTGACATTCAAGGTCCTCACAACCTGGCTCTAACCTATCTCTTTAACCTCATCTTGCATCAGTCTCCTTCATGGGTCCCAGACTCCAGGTAAATTAGATTCCTTGTTTTGGGTTCCTCAAAATATGTACCTCTCTTTTGCCTTTGTTTGTATTACATCATGTGGCTAGTATTCTCATGCTCTCTCTCCACTTATTCTTACTCATCTTCTGTGACTCAAAGCATCATTTTACCTCCTCTATGAAGAATTTCTTGACCCTTCTGATGGGAAATCAGTATTCCTCAAAATGTTCTTAGCATTTTATTCTTTTTCTTATGTACACATGTGCTATTTTGTATTATAAGCTATTGCCACTACATTTATTTGTCATACCAGATTAGCAGCTTCTTGAGGGTAGGGACTATATTTCATTTATGTTTGCAGAAGATGGCTGCTTGATAATTGCTTACTTGAATTCTTTCCCATCTTTGAACTTCTACAGTATTCTCTTTTGTCTTATAGGATATTATGGATATTTACTGATGTTATAATTATCTTTAATTTTAAGTATGTGTGTGCATGTTCACATGGTGCATAATAGTGCATTCCTTATCTTTACAAGCCCTCATATATAGGGACTGTATTTTTTATTTTATTATCCCCCACAGGGGCTAGTAGGATTTTCTGGGCACAAAACAAGTACAAAATAATTTTTTTGGCTCATTGATAATTTCTGCCTAACCTTTACTCTAATAGATTTTCATGAGATTTTATGCCCCATAATAAGAATGATCTATTGTCTTAGCAAATTAATGACAATGACAAATCATAATATAATGACTAAAAAATTGGATATGAGAACACTATTTAGTTTCAAAATTTTAAATTGTGCTTAGAAGCCTTCATTATAGGTTACAAAGAAATGAATCATTAGTTAATCGACCTCTCTAAGAAACTGTGAAGCTTTGCCAGAAAGGATAGATCATGATAAAATAGGAAAAGCTTTGGGAGTCAGAGGCCATAAGTGCAAATTCTGCTTCTGACATGTATTGGTGATCTTGAGTGTTAACCTGGACCTTAGTTTCCTTCCATGCAAAATGAGAATCTTATATTAGATGGCTTCTCTTCATTGATTGATTCTCTTCAGCTGAAGTTCCCTTACCTGAGTCTTTAGGGAGTATTTACTGTTAGAGTTGCAAGAAGCAGAATGTCCTTGGGGGAGAGAGGACTTGTGTTGTTGTTGTTGTTGTTTTTAAACAAATGTTCATTCATTCATGAAACTAATAAAAGACTTAAAAAGTTCCTGTAAAACCTAAGGCATTGTACTGCTTGAAGATAGAGAGGGTGAAGCTCCCTGTCTTCCGTGAATCTACCAGTCATAAAGTAGCATTGTTTTGGAAATCACCACAAATCCTTGCTCTATTAGTCTATTAAACTAAGTAAAAGGCCAATTGTTTTCCCTTTCTTTTCTTGTTTGGAAAATGTCTTATTGCATATCCCAGTAGTAGATTTTAAAATCTTTATTCCAAATGCTTCCCAACAGTTTGACATTCAAGCCCCACTTTTTATATGGAAAAGAAAAATCTCCTTATATGTTATCAGTCAGAATTTTATAAATCTGCGTAACTGAATTAGTACACAATGTGGGTCTGCACAAGCATTTTAAGGAGAAATATTACAAAAACTATTGAATAGAAAAGTATTATTGCTTCCACAGTGGAAATAATGTTAGACCATAACTAAACATTATGAAAGTAATATTTTTTCAAAACGGCCTCACTAATCCAGTAATTTGAAATCTAGCTTGATTCTGCAGAGCCTTAATTTAAAATGATTGTCATTGGCTGACGTGGTTGGTGAATTATGTAGGTGGTAAGAAATTGAAAAAATCTTGTGCTCAGTTCTACATTCTGGAATGGTCACTGAGTAAATAGGATATCTAAAACTCCTTCCAAGTATATCTTACAACTCAGTTTACTACATTTTTAAGTGAAAAGATTACCATTAATTTTTATCAGAGTTGATTTTGCAGATGATAAATTAATCAACTACTGTGCATTCCAAAAAATTGCCCAAATTGTTTTGTTGTATTAGAATTTAGTTCTTTTGATTGTTACTTAAGGTTATCTGACTTTTGGCTTGAGTCTAAGAACTCTGAGAGGGAACAATATCTGCTATCTACAATCTTGCTGGGGCCTCTAAATTCTGGAACTAGTTCATCCTTTTAACTGTGAAACATCATGAACAAGCAGCTCTTACAAATATCAGCTTTGTCTCATTGGAAAATGTTGATAATTAAATCATAGATCATAGAACTAGAATGAGTTTTGAGAGGTGATCTAGTTCAGGTCCTTGCTTCTGAGCAGGCTGAATTTGCAAATCATACCAAATGCATATCATTTTAATTAGATTAGATTTGTCCATTTTAATATATTTACATAATTTATAGGCATCCTATATTTACATGAAAAATGCTTAATATTTATAGATTCGGATTTTTTCCTTGTTCCTAAGTAACTACCCTGTCAAAATTTAAGTCTCTCTAAAGGTACACTAATTTCTTCTAGTTCTTAGAATATACTAAGAGCTTAAATATCTAGCCAGTCTGTAGAGTACTTTGACCAAGGCAAAGTATGCTTTATTAAATTTCACTGTTGGGTAGGACTTTGTATTGAACACAAGCATACAGCATGGTCTTTGTGAGCTGGAAGCTTATATTCATTGGTAGTAGGGGTTAGGTTTATTTCATTCATTCAATTCATTAAGTTGACACAAGGGCACATAGAAAAATAAGCAAGACATGACCCTTGCTATCAAGTTGCTTATAGTTTAGAATGGGGTTTTAATGACACATCATAAAGAAATGAGATAATATTTTTGCATGATTTTGCAGCATGAGGACAGTGTTGAAATTGGGTGAAGGAAAACAAAATTTTCATTTGGGGTAATTGGGGACAACACTCACAAGAAGGAAACTCCCTATATACCCAAATCCTGTTGATTAAACCCATTGTTAAGCCCCATGTCCCATTACTGAAATACGGCTCCTACTTTGTGAATGTCCTCCTAGGGAATCCACCCCCCGCGTCCAGTTGAAGCTTTTCCCTTTCCTTTGGCTTCTTTTAGTTGCTTGCTTTGCCTCTTCTCCTGTAGCCCTCCTCCCCTTTTTGCTGAGACTATGAGTATTCGTTCTATCTTTATCCATCAATAGATTTGATTAAGGCATGTTCCATAGTCCTCTCTATCGTACACCTTCCATCTCTTCTTTTTGCCTCCTCACATTCTGCAATTTAGTGCCACAAAATACATTGGATCACCTATAAAGGGATGAAGTAAGTTTCAGTTAATGGTTTTGGAGACCT
Source organism: Myrmecobius fasciatus (assembly GCA_023553655.1). Taxonomy (NCBI): domain Eukaryota; kingdom Metazoa; phylum Chordata; class Mammalia; order Dasyuromorphia; family Myrmecobiidae; genus Myrmecobius; species Myrmecobius fasciatus. Next base: position 83,115 of record JAJPUD010007887.1, on the reverse strand, counting down.
GCTTCTCCACTGCCACTTCTATTTAATTCAATATTCATCTTTATTCCCTCATGTATTTTTTTTTTTTTTTTGCTGAGGCAATTGGGGTTAAGTGACTTGCCCAGGGTCACACAGCTAGGAAGTGTTAAGTGTCTGAGACCAGATATGAACTCAGTTCGTCCTGACTTCAGGCTGGTGCTCTATCCACTGTGCCACCTAGTTGCCCCTCCCCCATTTATTTTTAAAAAGAAATATGTTAATAGTCTTATTTTTTTCATTTACTTTTAAAATTTTTCTTTCAAAAGTCTTTAAAGATAACTTGTTTCTTTTTTTATTCTTTCATGGGAAATTATTTTTCTTCATCTTTGGCTTTTTGCAAGTTCTATAATTTGCTAACACCTTGTTTTTGTTTTTTGTAATATCAATAATTTTTTACTGATGAATGGCCTCATGGTTGTAGGGTATGTCATTTTGGATTGCCTTTTGAATTTCTTTGCTTTTCAAGTTATGCCCTTCTGTCTTTTTCTGTGGCTACTAATGGGTACAGAGTAGTCTTATGTTATTTAAATTCCATTTCCTTTATATTTGAATGTTTTTCTCCTGGTTGCTTGCAGAATTTCATGTTTGTCATGTCATGTCATGTCACTCAATTTAATCTCCATGTGTCTTGGAGTTTGCAGCCAGGGTTTGCTTGTTTGTTTGCTTTAGGAACCTATCTGTAAATTATTTCAATTGGAACTTTCTTTTTTATATTCAGATGTTCTCTGTAGTTTTCTTATATTATTTTCTACATTTTAGTATTCAAGTTGGGAAATCTGTGAGTTTAAGTTGATCCTGTGTGTCCTGTCTTTAAGATGAATGACATTTGTCATTTAGAGACCTTGGGTTAATTTTTTACATCGATCCCCTCTAATGAGGGAAACAGCCTATATGAATCAATATATACAAGATAAATAGTCTAAATTAAAGGTAACCTTTGAGGGGAAGGCCTCCTTTAGGAGAGAGCTCTTGAGATGAATCTTAAAGGAAGTTGGAGAAGAGGAAGAACCTTCCAATTTTAGGAGACAACCAATACAAAGGCATAAAAATGAGAGACAAAGTGTCCTTTGAAAGCAACAGCAAATACACTAGTGCGGCTGTCCTGTAGAGCCAAGCTTCTTCAACTCTGGGTCATGATCCATATAGGGTTTTGTGGGGGGCATGTGGGGAGGCTGCTAAATTATGATTTATTATCAGTTAATGTTTGATTTTTAGACCTGTTTTATGTACTTTTATACCTGGGGTTGCATAAAAATTTCTTGGGCCAAAAGGGGTCATGAATGGAAAAGTTTTAAGAAGCCCTGCTTTAGAGGACATGGAAAGGAGTAATGTGTTTTCTAAAAATGGAAAAATAGGAAGTAGCCATATTGCCAAGAGCTTGAAATACCAAACAGAATTTAGGTTTGATCCTGACAGTAATGGGGAGTCATTGGAGCTTATTGAGCAGGAAAGTGACTTGCTCAAAATCCGCTTTTAAGAAAATCACTTTGGCAGCTATGCTTAGGAAGGATTAGAGTGTTTTGTGTTAGGCTACCACTGTAGGAGACTAGGTGAAAGGCAGTAATGGCCTGAGCTGGGCTGGTGGCTCTGAGAGTGAGAGAATAGAATGTATGAGGGAAGTACTTCAGAGAAAGCAAGAGCAAGACTGGCAGCTGGTTGGCCACGTGGATGAGAGGGAGAAATCAAGTGGGGCACCTAGCTTGTAAACCAGACTTTCTTTTAAGCTTGCCAGAGTCCTTAGAGGTTTTTATTATTGTTTAAGAAAGTAACCACAAAAACATAAAAAATCTCATGCATCAGCAAAACCAAGAGCTCACAAAAAAAATCTTTGCACCCATGGCCTGTATGGTGAAGTTGTGCTTCCACAAGCCAGCATCAGAGTCCTCCAGGCATAGTGTCTGTCCTGTATGTCACCAACAAAACGTCAAAGAATATCTGGTTAACATATAAGTAAAGTCTTGGGTGAATTGGTTAAACATTAATCTAGTTAATCTCTTAACATAATTTGGAGATGGGGTTGCTGGTTTAGCTTAAATTTGTTTACAATAAGAATTTTCTGGTGAATCTCTTCATTACTTGAATGCTTGTTAAAGCTATTATGGAGTACAAAATTTCTATTTTAGAATAAAGGAAGCGTGACTATGAACCTTATGGAATAAAAGATATTTATGAGATTAAATCAGTGATAATATCTGCACAATTAGGTGTGGGACTTTTTTTTTTGTTTGTTTGTTTTGGATACAGACCTGTGATTGCTTTGGTGTAAGGAATATCCAGTGAGGTAACTCTATCAAAGTTAATCTACAACTGTTCTAAATTTAGCCTTTTTTTAAAAAAAATTTCATTAAATATTTGTCCATTATATGCAAAAAGATTTTAACAATAATTAAAAAATAATTGAGTTCTTATTCTTTCCCTTCCTCCCATCACTCTCTCCTTCTTGAGAAGGCAAGCAATTTGATATCAATTATATATGTGAAGTCATGCAAAACATAATAAATTTAGAGTCTTAATGAGTTTTCTAGGGCACTGAGAGATTAAATGATTTATCCAGTGTTTTAGTCAGTGTTATACAATCAATGTGAGTCAGAGATCTGACCTGAACTCAGGCCTTCCTGACTTCAACACTATTTATTCTGGCACACTGCTTCTTAATTTGCAGATATTGAAAAGATTTATGTTTATTATTATTATTTTTAAAAGTGCTTTGCACATCACCATTCCCAGTATTTGAGCAATTAGATTAAGAATAAAATAAATTTTAAAAAAGAAAAAAATTATGTATAGCTACTGTGTGCAGTGCTAGGTACTCGGCAGAGATGTCGAGACGTAAAAAATTATATTTTAGTGCCTCCCTTCAGAGAACTTGCATTCTGGCAGTAGAGCTAAGACATTCACAAATAAATATAATGCAAATTTGAATTTGATCAATGCAAAGGAAAGGTGCAAACCAAATGCTCTGATTTGAAGATCAAAAAGCCATTCAGTTTTTTGGGTATGAGAGAATCAAAAAAATTAATGAAGATTTCAAAGTTACCAACTTCATTCTGCTGAGAAATGAAAGATAATCTAAAATTTTTCTTTGCATTTAACAATTATAAAAACTTAGTGGAAAATATAATGGATGAAATGATGCTGGAAAAAAAAAACTTCCCAAATGTAGAAGTACTGAAAATGACCTAAAGTTGTTACTTTGGGCCTTCTCTTTTGGGTTAAGAATTCATTCCTTATGGATGCCCATCATTTGGAGAGTGGCTGAATAAATTATGGTATATGAATGTTATGGAATATTATTGTTCTGTAAGAAACGACCAGCAGGATGATTTCAGAGAGGCCTGGAGAGACTTGCATGAACTGATACTGAGTGAAATGAACAGAACCAGGAGATCATCATACACAGCAACAACAGTATTACATGATGATCAATTCTGATGGACATGGCTCTCTGCAATAAAGAATTGTCTCAAACCAGTTCCAATTGTTCACTGAAGAAAACCATATACACCCAGAGAGAGGGAAATGAAATATGGACCACAACGTAACATTTTCATGTTCTCTATTGAGGTTTCCTTGCATTGTGTTTCCTTTCTCTGATTTTCTTTTTTTTTCTTGTAGATAGGATTTTTCTTGCACAACTTGTCAAGTATTTCAACATTATTAACATGTAGTGGACTTCCTGCCATCTAGAGGAGGGGAGGGGACTGGGGGTAAAATTTGTAATGGAAAGCTTTGTAAAGATCAATGCTGGGGAACTACCCATACATATGTTATACAAATAAAAAGCTTTAATTTAAAAAAAAGAATTCATTCCTTAATGTTTAAATAATTTAAAGTATCGCATAGCAACTCATCAAAGCAGGGGATAAGGCATTTTGAGAGGACAAAACATGAAATGAACCCAGAAATGAACCCTATATATAACATTTTCTATTATACAAGGAATGACAACATTTTTACACCAGACTATATAATCCCCTGTTTATTGGTATAATTATTCATCTTCCCTTGATATACGTAGAGGATATGAACAAAACTCTATTATTGGAATTCATTTTAAAATGTGAGTTTACTCAAAAATTAAGCCTTAAATTCTTCAAAAGAGGTTTACTTCTCCTTAAAAGTTTTTTTTAAGGAAACCCTAGTTTATGTTGTATCATGAGAAGAAAATATGAACTTTCTTTTGTTAAAGTCTTTAAATAGAAAAATGACTCCTGACAGAACCTGGATTCATAAGAAATGTATCTGTGAAGTTAGGCTACTTTTAAAAATAAAACTTATAGACTCAAAGGAACATCATCTTTCAGAGCTGTCCATTTGAGATGTTCATATTTCGATGATAGTACTCCAAAGATTTTTTTTTTTAAAGAAAGTTGCCTTCAAAGCTGGGTCATATAAGAAAATGTGTTTATTATATATATAACATGTATAGACATATACATAAATGTACATATATGTGCATATGTATGTGTATATGCATCTCATTTTTGATTCAACATAATATCATCCAACTCGATCATTGACCATACTCATCAGTCTTGGTTCCAAGACTTTTGGGTTATTGATTTTAAAAAATAAATTAGCCAAGACAACAAGCTACAGGAGATACAGAGCCAAGAAGACTAGAAATACCTAGTTGCACATACTGCTTTTGATCCATACTGGCTGTATGACACTAATAAAGTCAATATATTTCTCCATGTCCAATTTAGCTGTCTAAGACCAAGTTGCAGATCAACCGTGAATCTGCTTTGGCAAAGAAAAAGTGCAATTACAGGTATGAGCAATATGAAGGATAGGCAATTGACAGCAAGAACTGTTAGGAGTTTATTGCAATAATTTAGACATGTAGTGATGAGGGTATTATCCTAGGGTAGTACTAATATGGGGAGAAAAACAGAATTACTTAAGAAAGATATTGAAATATAAACAACTAGATGATATAACAGATAGAACATTAAACCTGATATTAATTAGGAAGACCTGAATTCATGTCCAGCCTCAGATACTCTCTTTGTGACTACACTAGTTCTTTGACCCTGGGCAAGTTCCTTAATTGCTTCTGTCTGTTTCCTCATCTGAAAAATGGGGCTAAATAATAACATTCTAACCCCATACCCCCAGAGTTGTTGCAAAGATAAAATGACATAATACATTTTAAATGCTATGCAAATCAGAAGGGTCTATATAAATGATAGCTTTGATGATGATAATGATGATGAAGTGGAATCTAAAGTCCTGGGTTGGTGGGGGGGGAGGAGAAGAAATAAAGCAGGGATGTGGGGAGAAAGAAACAGGGATTAGGAAGGGAAGGAAGGAAGAAAAGAGGAAAAGACAGAGACAGAGAAAGAGGGAGGGAAAGGAGAAATAATGTTATTGCCAAAGGAAAGAATGTGTAGAAAAAAGATGGAGTCATAGATTCTTTTTTGCTTTGAGAACATCTAAATTAAGGAGTCAAAAAGAGACTAACAATTTATAGTAAGTAAAGGAAACAGTGTCTGAAGAAGTAGATTAAGAAACAGGAGAGCATGGTCATCTCTAAAAAGCCAAGGGAGAAAAACCTATCTTGTGGAAGAGAATAAATGATCAATTGCTTTAGATCCTATCGACATAGAACCTAAAAGAATCATTGAATATGGTGATATGGAGATCACTGCTGCATTTTGAGAGATTCTGGGATACTATACTCATTCTTCAGGGATTGAATAGAGTGTGGACTCTGAGGAAGGAAATACATATTAGATATAGATGAGATTCAAAATGGTGACTTGATGGAAGAGAAGAAAAGACCTTTTCCAAAAAAATTCTTGACTTTCTTCAAAGTTTAACTCAAATATCATCTGCTATATGAGGTCATAACAGTCTCCTCCATCGTTAATGCCTTCCTTCTTATATGTGTTCTCCTCTATGGGATATAAGTGCTTTGTGAGCAGGAAGTGTTTGTTTTTTTCCCCTTTATATTCCCATCTAATAGGATTTAATAAATACTTGATAATTGCTAATTAATAGCATTGAATTAATCTTTTTTCTGGAATTCCTCAATAAAGTTCCATATAATTTAAATTTAAAAGTCAGATAATAATAATAATTGCTGAGCATTATTAGGCATAAAATTTTTTGCTAGGCACAGTCTCACAAGGACCTTGCAGACTAATTGGGGAAATAAAACATATACAGGAAAAGATAATAGAGAATACAAGGAAGCATGTAAGAACCAAATAGTCAATTAGTACTTATTAAGTATCCACTGGATGCCAGGAAGTGTAATCAATGTGGGGGACAAAAGGAAAGTTAAAAAACCACAAAACTTGGTCCTGCACTCAAGAAGCTTACATTCTAATGGGGGAGAAAACATGAATAAATCGATATATAGGAGATCCATATAGATAAAAGGAAGGCTAACCTTAAGGGGCTGCTCAGGTGTCAAGGTGATGATCACTGAAAGATTGTACCAATAAGAATTCAAAGTTGGAAGAGATCACTGGGATAAGTAGGATTCAAGTAGCTTTTTGAACAGTAGACAGGATTTATAGAGAAAAGATATATGAGCATGTCATAATCAAGGACCTGTAATCAGGAAGATCTGCTTTTTAATGAGAACCAATTTATTTGAAGAACTGCTTTCGTTTTCCTAAGAGAGTGGAGATAAAGGTGGGAAAGCTAACCTGGAGCCACTTATTGCAGAGCCTTGAGTGCTTGCCTCAGGTGTTTCAACTTTATCCTGTTGGGTCTGATGAGCCATTAAAAAGCTGTCTGAGCAGGGAAATAACATAAGGAAAGCCCTCTTTGAAGGTTAATAAAACATGGAATAATTTGGAGGAAGAAGAAATTGGAAGCAGGGAGACCTAACAATACTTATAACCCAGGTATGACAAGGAAGAGACAGCTAAAAGTGAAAACATGAAGAAATAATTGACAGTACTTAATTACTTTTTTGTTTATAAGATTGTGCTGGGGAGGAGAGGGACAATGTGGCAAGTGAGAGAAAGATTTCACAGATAACTGACAATTTCAGTTTTAGGTGCCAGGAAGAATAATAGTATCATAAACACAAACAGGAGAGATGTCAGAAATGGAGCGGTTTTGAGTTGGAAGATGATTTTGGCTTGGATGTGTTGAATTTAGTTGAGATTGAGCTATCAAAAGGGAAACTTCAGGCAGCTGGCTAGAGAGATGGGATTGCTCTGAAAGAAGTGAATGCCGGAGATATTGATTTGAGAGTCATCTGAAAAATTGCATTTGAAATTATGAGAATGGATGAGATCTCAAAGAGACAGAACAGGGGAATAAGAGCAAACTCTATCATGCTTTGTGTTTTCAAAAGAATCAGTACATTAATTTAGCAATAGATAATTATTTTTCATTCTCCAAATGGCTATCATAAGTTATATAAGATTCCACAGATTTTCTATATTTCAGTTATATGAGATCATTTACAACACTGCAAATCATTAGAGGAGTAATAAACATTTATTATGAGTGCATGGATTCAATCTTTGAGTTCTCAGTAGCTCAAGATCAAAGTAGGTAGGAACTAAGTCTTTTTAGCATGAGACATACATAGCCTGCCTGGATTTCTCTTTCATCCCAGTTTCAATAGGATGGAAGAGCTCCTTATATAATTGAGCTTTCATTTTGCTTTTGGTGGTTGTATTTTCTCCAGCATATAGGATTGTTGTCAATGGAAAACAAACAAACAAACAAACAAACTTGTTTCTTTTAAAGTTATGTCTGTGGAGCTCCTCCAGAAAAGATCTGAGATTAGGTCTGGTTGTGTTGGCTCTACCTTAAGACCTCAACAAGTGTTAAGTGGGGTCTAAGAGTAATTGGAGAATAGAGGAGGAAGGTGGTGTGGAAGTGGAGCAATAGAATAATAATGGTAACTTCTCAACGCATAATTAAATGGTGACAGAATATTCCCATTGGCATTTCTTTAAAATAGTTAAAACTTCCTAATAAGTAATTTATCTGATGTTATAAAACTATGAAGAGCCCTTAGTTTTTTTTTAAGCATTGCTCATTTATCATCTATAAGCATAGTATTTAATAAAACAAGGTAGAATTTTTAAAAGGATTCATAGTACTTTTCAATCCAGAGTATCATATTATTAAAGTATGGTAATGGCTCATTTTCTTGGAATCATTGGGGTTAAATGATTTTTTTAGGCAACTGAAGTTTAACCTGTTCACAATAGAAACTTTATTTTTGCTTAGTTTTGATAGAAATATTATTAAAATGTTTTATACCCTTCCTGATTTAGTAAAAAGAATATAATGGGATACAATTTAAACCTAAGATCATTGTTATTTAATAACAGTGGCTGAAGTGAATCTATTTTCTTGTAACTCCCAGCGTTACTTTTCATTTGTTTTTGACTGCCTTTGCTGTTTAAAAGGCAAGTGTGTCTTTAGAAATGTTTTGGTTTTGACCTAAACCCATTTTTGATTAGGCTACTTACTTTGGTGCTATTTTGGGTAACTATTGGTAGTGGGTACCTGTTTTCATGACTGGGATAACCAGTTACAAACTAGTTAAGCTATTTAGCTGTAAATTTAAACTTTAGTATTGTCTTGGTCAATGAACTATACAGAACAAAGGGGGCTTAATATACATGCTAAAAAGTAGTTGTTTTTTTTTATTCTCCAAAGGATGAAAATTAGGTTTAATAAAATTGGGCTTAAAAAATTAAGATACCTATTCCCTTATTTCCCTTATCTAATAAATTAGGTATTCACCAGGTTAACTTGTATTATTTACTTTAAACACCATACTTTGCCACTCAGAAAGAAGAGTTTGAATCTCAGACTGAAACACAACTTGGAGATTGTAGAACTTGCTCAACAATCTTATGTTATCTTAGAATTTTAATATGTAAAATATTTGAAGTTTGAGACCCTTTGTGACCTACTGCTAGAAAAAACTCTCCTGTTACAGTAGATGGTGATTTATTTCCAGTTTTGGTGAGGGGAAGTGCCTGGAATCTGGAATCTAATGGCTGATTGGTATCCAAATTTTCAAAACACTAAAGAAGATGAAAATTCATTGTACATTAATCCGTTAGTGCAGAAGAGATAGCTAATGAGGCATACATAAAAAATTATACTGTGGCATGCTTATAATTTAACTGTGCAGCGTGAGTTGTTAGTTCAAATTATTTCACAGTCTACATTACCTATTTGAGAGTCTTTATAGTAATTCTGCATTTTAATTAATTTTCTCCATTTAAAAAAATATTAATCTACTTAAGAGTTCCACTCACTTACTTCAGATCAGTAAGGCAGAGCTAGTAGTCACTTGCAAAGAAGTCCCATATTTCTTGTGTTTAATAGATTCAATGAGTATATTAAAGTGAACATTTAGTCCAAGGCTATGTTTCTTGGTCCCAGATTTTTCTAATAATAAAGAATTGGAACTGCACTGTTCCATATTTAAATGTAGTGGTTTAAGTATCAATCATTGTCAAAGTGATTTCTTCTTTTTCTTCTTTTACAGCCTGGTTGAAGAAAGCAAACTGATCCCAGTTCTTTTTGAAGTAATTCTGGTAAGACAAGAAATGAATATTTGAAAGTCAAAAGAGTAAAATGATTAAAAAATGATGTATGGTACATGGAAAAATAGCTTTTTACTAAGAATCCAGAGATCTTGTTTGTAGCCCTCTTTTATTAACTGTCTCTTTCGTCAAATCATTTAACTTGACTAGCCTCTCTCCCCACCAAGTATCCTCAATTTTAAAGTGAAAAAGTTGGGCTAAAACCAGGTTTCTGAGTTTGGGATCCATGAACCCTCCCAGATATCCATGGCAAGCTTTCTGAGGTTCTGTGTACCTGAATGGGGAAAAAATTTTATATCCTTATTTTCACTAACTTCTAACTAAAATTTATTATTTCTTTCAATTATGAGTGAAATTTATTCAAGAAGAGGTGTATGATACACAAAAAAGGAAGAATTCCTGCATTGGAAGAGCTTTAAGGTCTGCTGTTGGTCATTGTGTAGTAGAATTCAAAGAGCTCTAGACTCTGAGTTAGCACCCAGGCTAGAAGTTTTGCATCCCTATTAGATGTATAATCTTGGGTAACTTTACCTAATCTCTGAGTCTCAGTTTCCTTGTTTCTAAAAGATAGAAAAAATATTTGTACAACTATGTAACTTTGTTTTCATGAAGGTACCTTACAAATATGAGGCATTATTTATGAGTTATGATTAAAATTATACATCTCAAAATCTTATGAATTAAGAGGTGACCATTTGTTTTTGAAGGCTATAACATTAGGTAGTTAATCAACAAGAATTTATTAAGTGCCTATTATATGCCAGGCATTGTTTCAGAAGAATGAAGGCCCTGGCAGGCTCTGCCATGTTGGAAAAGCTCCAAGCATTGCCCCTAGCAAAAGACTGCACCTACTTTCTAAAGACCAGACTAACTTAGTGAGGAGAAGTTCATCAATAATTGGCTGACCTCTCAGTGATGAATTTTCTTTGGCCATGGGAGCCATAAAATAAAGAACATATTAAATGGCCCTCTTTGTAACCTCCTTCTGCTTTTGTACTGATGGTGAGAGAGTGTCAAGAAGGTGTTTAGAATTATATGGCTTTTTTATTTATATGGCTAATTAGTCAAATATCTTGAGTATTGATAGTCAAAAAAAGAGCTTCTGCTCCAACGATTAGTGACTCCAATGCCAAAGAATGGGCATAGAGCTGGAGGAACTGAATTATATTAATTTTGTCATTCTTGTTTACTTGACAATAGAATTACAAAGAAAATTGCAGCTCAGTGAAAAGATGGCTCACAGATTCTTGGAGAAACAAATAAAGGAATTGACTGAGTTGATTTTATATTGGGTTGGAAAAACAAGAATTTTCATTTCATTGGACATTTGGTCATCATGTGTTTCAGTGCTCATGCTAAATTCTTACAAAAAGATAACCATAAAAAATCGTAGTTTCTATGTCAACATCTGTAGCAGAGAATGAAGAGGTGGAAAATCCTGGGGAGAGTTCAGTAAGTGGCTGAGAATTAGATCAACATATGCTTTGATATTGGATATCCAGAAAAGTGGTCAGAGACAAAGTTGGTAAAAATTTATGTTGGCAGTTAGGGCTCAGAAGTAAGGAATGAGAGAGGTCAAAGAGTTGTAAACTACACAGAAGCTCCAGGATTGTACTTCATAAATTTTCCCTCTGAGGGGAAAAAAAAAGGGAAGTGCTGGACAAGATTAGTACCAAATATCATGACAAAAATTAACTTAATTATATTTTGACAGGAACAACTTTATTACTTCTCTGCAAGTCATTCCTAAATCTGCCATCAGCATAAGGTTACACAAATAGCTTGTTACAGGAAAAATCAAAATTAATACAAAGTTAGAAAAAATATATTAAAATGAGAGAAATATATGGCATGCAATTAAGACCTGACCTATTAAAATAATTGTTCAATTGGAAAAATGGGAAAGGGGTGTAGGACAGAACATCAAGACCAATTATATTGCATATGGACATTTAACTAATGTAAATGGGTTGCCATTGTGAGAAAACCAAAAGACAAACTCAGCCTTGTCAGCAAGCACCTCCCCTACTTCACAAGCAAAGAGACATGATGGTCGAGGGCAATAGTTACTTAGGAAATAAACGCATTTGTAAACAACCTCTTGGAGAAGATTGCTAAAAAAAAATTAAGGGCAGTTACATTTTATAAAAAAAGAACAACAGAAGGCAAAACTAGTGTTAAAAAAGAATAATTCTCAGTAAGACACTTTCCTAAGAAAATTATCCCAATCAAATCAAAATGAGGTTCATAGAGCATTAATATAAATTACAGATTCATTGGAAAATTAATTTTATGAGGAATAACTAAAAGAGCTAAATCTTGCACATACTTTTTGATCATTCATGAGCTAGAATTATAATTGTCAAGGAAAATAAATATTTAAGGTAATAAAGACAATGTAACAAAACAGGAAGAGAAATTTTTAAAAGTGGAAAAATTAACTGCTAGGACAAATGTGTATGATTCTTGGGTCATGTGAAATTTTTATTTTGGTACCTTTATATTTCCTTGGTTTTTTTATATTGCAAATGTTGATAGCAAAGTCCAACTCTGATACCTTCTCATGACTTGGAAGTGACTGAATTTTCAAATTTTCCAATGTAGTGCAGGTTCTGATGCATCCCATTATATTGGAGAGGCCTCAAGTATTTCAAGTCTAGCAATGAATGCATTTCCATTATCCAGGGATCAACCCAGATAAATTAATAAAAACAAAGCATGAGAAGATTGGCTACCAGACAATAAGTATTTTTGTCCATAAGAACTTTTGAGGCCAGTCTGCTAAGATAAAGAGGTATTATAATCTATATTAACCGAAAAAAAATACCTTCATTGATAAATCATGGATCCCTGAAGAGTTGATCTCTGAATAATGATTCTCTTACAAGTTGGATGAAAGATTAAATTTCTTCTCTACCAATGTTAGTTAATATTATCCATATAATTGATATTCTACAAACACCTATTGATTTTTCTATGACTCTTGGTACATAGTAAACATTAAATCATGAAATCCTTGAGGTCCAGGGCCATTCTTTCCTTTTCTTTGTGACCCCAGTGCTTAATGCCCAGCACATAGTAGGTGCTTATTGAATATTAATGGACAGACTGACAAATAGGCATTTAGTGTTTGAAAGAGTAAGAGTTAGAGGTCAGTGTTTTGTCTGATCTGCCTTCAGCCCTGTTCCTAATCCCCTTGATTTCAGAATTCGAGGAGAGGTTAAAAAAATTAACTATTTTAAAGAAATTGATTTAGAACTGGAAGGGACTTTCTAGATCTTCTACTATACTCTCTCATTTTACAAAGAAGAAATGAAAGCCTAAAGGTGTTATGTCACTTTCCTGAGTTCCCATGGGACCTGGGGCTCCTGACTGCACTAATCTGCCTCTCTGTAAAGTACTTTTCTTGGCCATTATACACAAATATCATGATATCCATTGAACTCATGTATTTCTTGGCTGTTGCTCCCACTGCTCATTCTGCTTCATTGTCTAGAACCCAGCTTCTTAAACTATGGTTCATGATGCCATGTAGGGTCTCATAACAATATAGGAGTCACTAATTTATGATTTATTATGAGTAAATATTTGATTTGTGTACCCATTTATATATCAATATCCCAGGAGCTATGTAAAAACTTCTTAAGTAAAAAGAGGACACAAGTGGAAAAAGTTCTAGGGCAATGCCTTTTATGAAAGGTGAGTTGCACATGGTTTTTGACTTGAATCCAATTTTTGTCTTGAGATTGGAGGAACAAAGCATTTCTAATAACCCCTGTCAAAATTTGATCAGTTTGTTTGGGCTGATAGTAAAACTCCAAGTTCTGTATTCTAGACTAGCATTGCTTTTGTCCTCACTCATGGTTCCCACATCTCCAGGCAGATGTAAAAAATTACTATTGAAACGGTGACAGTAAAGCCAGTGATGCTTTAACCACTAACCATAAAGTTTATTCTTAAACAAAGAATTCAGGACATTTGCTATTTATAGGATTTGGAGTGTCAGCAGAAGATTATTGATTTTGATTAAATTAAGCAAGAGTCTCTGAGCATATGATATCTGCTGCTGTTTTCATTAGTTTTCTTGGCTAAGTATAAAAAAGCAGATTCCATGCACTTATCCAGAGCTGTAAAGGATTTCTCACATTGTATCTGGAAAACTGACAAATTCAACTAAAAAACTACTAGAAACAATTCACAACTTCAGCAAAGTTGCAGGATACAAAATAAATCCACATTAACCATCAGCATTTTTTATACATCATTAATAAAATTCAACAAGGGATACAAAGAGAAATTCCATTTAAAATTACTGTCAATAGTATAAAATATTTGGGAAGATCTGTGGAGGAGGAAGGAATTTGTGACCAAAGAATAATTAGAGATTATTATTGATCACAAATTAGATAATTTTGATTATATTAAGCCAAAAAGTTTTTCTACAAAAAAAACGAATGCATACAAGATTAGAAGGGAAGCAATAAACTAGGAAAATATTTTTACATTGAAAGGTTCTGATAAAGGCCTCATTTCTAAAATATGTAGAGAACTAACTCAAATTTATAAGAATTCAAGCAACTCTCCAATTGATAAATGGTCAAAGGACATGAACAGACAACTTTCAGATGAAGAAATTGAAACTATTTCTAGTCATATGAGAAGGTGCTCCAAATCACTATTGATCAGAGAAATACAAATTAAGACAACTGAGATACCACTACACACCTGTCAGATTGGCTAAAATGACAGGAAAAGATAATGGTAACTGTTGGAGGGGATGTGGGAAAACTGGGACACTGATACGTTGTTGGTGGAACTGTGAATGGATCCAACCATTCTGGAGAGCAATTTGGAACTGTGCTCAAAAAGTTATCAAACTGCATACCATTTGACCCAGCAGTGTTTCTACTGGGCTTATATCCCAAAGAGATCATAAAAGAAGGAAAGCGCCCCACATGTGTGGGAATGTTTGTGGCAGCCCTTTTTGTAGTGGCTAGAAACTGGAAACTCCATCAGTTGGAGAATGGCTGAATAAATTATGGTCTAGGAATGTCATGAAATATTATTGTTCTATAAGAAACGATCAGCAGGATGATTTCAGAGAGGCCTGGAGAGACTTGCATGAACTGATGCTGAGTGAAATGAGCAGAACCAGGAGATCAACGTACATGGCAACAACAAGACTATAGGATGATCAATTCTGATGGACATGGCTATCTTCACCAATGTGATGTTTCAAACCAGTTACAATTCTTCAGTGATGAAGAAAGCCATGTACACTCAGAAAAGACTGTGGGAGGAGGGAAAAATTTGGAACAGAAAGTTTTGTAAGGGTCAATGTTGAAAAATTACCCAAGAATATGTTTTGTAAATAAAAAGCTTTAATTAAAAAAAGAGGAGAAAAAAATAGTATCACAATAATGATACTCTGTTCTATTCTAAATTGTTTGGTTATTCACTTCTTTCATATGTCTGTATACATAGATCTGAGTTCTCATTACGACCCACTACCTAGAGCCAATGGTCAAGAACTTGAATAAGAACATACTTGTGGCAGGATGGCACTAAACTTGAGTAACTTGTAGGATCCTTGGACAGACTTTTATAAAATTAACACTGCATGCAGAACATGATATTTAGGTAAAAGAAGAGTTTGGGTAAGAGCTGGCCCTTGCCCTGATCTTTCATCTCCTAATTCCTTCAAATCCAGCTCAATTACCACCTTCTACAAGAAGCTTTTGGCACTCTCCTTAATGCTAGTGCAAAAAGCTTCGGCAGATACTAAATAAACACTGACTTGTCTGAGAATCCAGTAAGGGTACTGAAGTGTATTGTGTACATAGAGGCTGCCCTTTGATTAGAATAAATTTTATTTGGGTCCCTTTGCTCTTCAGAAGGTTTCATTACCCATTCTGCCATCACCAGAATCTTCTAGTTCTTTGAGATCCTGTGTAACAAATGAACAGACTCTTTTCATAGATGACTTAGTTCATAAGCCATCACTGAGGAAGTACTGGGAGGTAGAGGGCTTAAGTGCATTTTCTTGTGTAGGACCCTAATGCTTCCCTGGAACTGTTTTATTCATGGGGAGGTCACCCACTCTGTTCTCAGTGTGGCATGCAGATTGTTCCTTGACCCTGAAAAACAAACATTCTTAAGCAAGAATGATTTGTACATGTGAGAGAAGCTCACCATGGTTCCTAGTCTATATGGATCTCTAAAAGAAGTAAAGGGATCAGATTTGTAGGAAATGGAAAACTGCTGGAGATATGAACAGATGAATGACTTGACTGCAGGCGGGATGCCTGACATTATTCTGGCATGAAGGGAAAGGGGCGATCGGGGCCAGAACACTTTACCATCACACTAATAGTATTACAGTGAGTGGTAAAGGGAGCCTTCTGTAGTAGGATGGTTACAGTGGATATAGAGAGAAAAGGACTTGCTGTAGAGCTCAGGACTTTGGAGCATGTGTTTAATAAGCAAATGGTTACTCAGTGCTTTGGGGCCTATTTGGGGTTCTCTTGGCAAAGATACTGGACTGGCTTGCCATTTCCTTCTCCAGCTCATTTTATAGATGAGCTTGCCTAGTGTCACCCAGCTAATAAGTGTGTGTGTGGGGGGGGCAGAGCCAAGATGGCGGAGTAAAAATGTGACTCTCTGCATTCGCCTCCGATCTTCTCTCAAACCAACAATAAAATAAGGCTCTGAACTGATCTTCAAGTCAACGAATCCAGAAATATTTGGACACTGCTTTCTGAAGAACTTCACATCAGGCTTGTTAAACTCGGACATAGGGATAAAAAGAGGACTTGGGTGTAGGCCGGAAGTGAGGGTGGGACTCAGCTCAGCTCTGCTCATCATGGCAGAAACTCCAAACTGCAAACACCTGGAGTTTATCTGAGGCACTACGGACACTCTGCCCTGATTGGGGGCAGGTGTTCTGGCAGACTTGCCTTGTTTAAGGAGTAATTCCAACTTAGTCCTAGCCCCC
>JAJPUD010007887.1:13019-46555 GCA_023553655.1 Myrmecobius fasciatus | reverse complement strand
AATCTATATTTTTGTAGATATTCCTCCATTTCACTTAGGTTATCAAATTTATTGGCATACAATTGGGCAAAGTAACTCCTGATTATTGCTCTAATTTCCTCTTCATTGGTGGAAAGTTCTCCCTTTTCATTTTTGAGACTAACAATTTGATTTTCCTCTTTCCTTTTTCTAATTAAATTAACTAGAGGTTTATCTATTTTGTTGGTTTTTTCATAGAACCAACTTTTAATTTTATTTATTAATTCAATAGTTTTTTTACTTTCAATTTTACTAATCCTTTTATTTTTAGGATTTCAAGTTTGGTATTTGATTGGGGGTTTTTAATTTGTTCTTTCTCTAGCTGTTTTAGTTGCAAGCCCAGTTCATTGATTTTCTCTTTCTCTATTTTATGCCAATAAGCATCTAGAGATATAAAATTTCCCCTTATTACTGCTTTGGCTGTATCCCACAAATTTTGGTATGCTGTCTCATTATCATTCTCTTGGATGAAATTAGTAATTGTGTCTGTAATTTGCTGTTTCACCCATTCATTCTTTAGGATAAAATTATTTAGTTTCCAATTGGTTTTTGGTCTATTTTTTCCTGGCCTTATATTGCATGTGATTTTTATTCCATCATGATCTGAAAAAAATACATTTATTATTTCTGCCTTCCTGCATTGGATTTTGAGGGTTTTGTGTCCTAACACATGGTCAATTTTTGTATAAGTTCCATGGACTGCTGAGAAAAAAGTAAACTCCTTTCTGTCTCCATTTAATTTCCTCTAAAGATCTATCATACCTAACTTTTCTAACATTTTGTTTACCTCCTTAACTTCTTTCTTATTTATTTTGTGGTTTGATTTATCAAGTCCTGAGAGAGGGAGGTTGAGATCCCCCACTATTATAGTTTTGCTGTCTATTTCTGTAAGTAGGTTCTTAATGCTGCTACTGCTGTCTCTCCTTTGAGGGGAATGTTGGGTAGATAGGAAGTCAAGATGATTCCCCGAGGAAGGAGTTTGCAGAGAACAATCCACTTGCAGAGGTGGTAGCAGCAAGAAAGACCAAAACAAATTCAGGGAATCTTTCCTTACAATTTGGTCATGCCTATCAATATCTTAATAATTAAATGAAAATTCTAGTAAAGGGTCTGGGACCTGGTGTAAGATTTCTGTTTATTAACTGGGTAAATTTGTAACCCATGATCCCTGATTTCCTCCCATGGTTAAATGAAAGCTTTCCATAATTTTATTGTGTTGGAAATCCCACTTCCATCAATCAAAATGTTTATAGCCCATAAATGATTTATTTCTGTTTTCAACACATGATAAATGTAATATACTTGGGGATTTGGGCAAATTCAATTCAATATTCATTCATTAATTAACTTCTATGGGCAAAGCATTATGACCCTGGGATAGGAGATTTAAAAAGAAATGAGACATTGTACCTGCCCTCAAGGATTTTCCAGTCTAGATGAGATGCAGTCAGTACTATTCATTTCTGAATGTGGGATGAGAGAAGACTTCCCGGAGAAAATGTCATTTGAGCTTAATCTTGAATGTTGCTAAGATTTTAGCAGGCAAAGGGAGAGGCAGCAAAAATATATTAGATCAGAAGTATGGGAAGGAAATTCCCCTAGAACTCTAGCCATATATCAAATTGGACGGTTAGACTTGGGAGATATCCAGGGTTCTGAGGAAGGAAAAATACTCTTAGTATCAGTGATAGCAGAATCATGGAGGAAGTTTTCTGAGCATCCTAGAAATGAAATACAGAACTGACAGGTTTCTTATTTTGAGATGCACACTGAGAATGACAGAGCAGCTGAAGGCTCTGGAGTATTTCTGAGGTCATAGAAAGTCAGCAGTCACTGAGGATATATATGGTTCCAAGCTGGCCACCTACCCTTTGCTGTCCTTTCACAAAGTCTACACTTCCTGGAATGCCTTTTTAAAAATTTCCTTCAGGTAGAAAATGATATTGTTCACTAGAGTTGTTCCCAAAGGCTTTCAGGCCAAGTTCAATTCATCATCATCAATTAATATTTATTGAGGACTCATTCTGCATGCTGATGTTACTAGCTGCTTTGCAGAATAAACAATTTGATATTTTACCTTTCAGAGAAGATAATCGACTATCTCCTTGGCTAAAGTGAAGGTGGAATAAAAGCCTAGGTGGAAGATTCTTTGACTTTTCATTTTAAATGAAGGAATATGTTCCTTTGGAGACATCATCCATTGTCCTTCATATCTGAATTTTATTACTTTGCTAACTTCGATCTTTAAACCCTTAGGGCAGAGAGTCTCATTCTGTAAAACTATGGCACGTTACTAAATGTCTTCCATGGGTGCCTTAATAAATCCAGGTACTTTTGGCTCATTAAACACAATACTAAACTATAATCATGCTACTGTATATGGATTTTATTTTATGTCTCACATCAAGAAAGCAATTGAGCCCATTTTGCTGCTGAAATAAAATTTGATATTTTTAGAGCATTATCTAAAATATGTGTATACGGATTAAAGAGAATTGCAAAAATTACAGAATTTCAGAGTAGGTTCATTCAGCCTCAGACACTTGCATTTGGACTTTGGACAAATCTTTTAACTGTCTTATCCTCACTTTCCTCATTTGTAAAATAAGATAGTTGAATTCTGTGCTTTCAAGATCATTTCTGGCTTCTATGCTCCCTAGATCATTTCTGGCTCTAAACTTAATCTCATTTCCTGCTCTTAATTTAAGTGACAAAATGATTTGTCTTCATTTTGTCACAGCATAGACATTTGTGCAGGATCCAGACCAGCAATTTCATCAGTGTAGTTTGAAAATCTTTTTCCATGATACAGCTTAATATCTACATGTTTTTGACACCAAGAGATTCAGTGATTTGCTCAGAGTCACACAGCTAGCCATTGTTTAAGATCAGGTCTTTCTGACTAACATGCCCCTCATTGAACACGTTTTCTAGCTGAGGTCTGAGTAGGGCAATGAATGGTGGAGTTATAACTTCTTTATATTTGGAAACTACATTTTTCTTAGTGTAGCCTAAGATTCCATTAGCTTTTTGGCTGCCACCACAGCATTGATTTATATAAAACTTACAATCTATCAAAACTCCCAGATCTTTTTCAGGAAAAGAATTGTATTTAATGCTAATATTAATATGTCTTTTGGCCTATCTATAACTTTGAATGTGAATGGGAGAAATTCACCCATAAAATGGAAGAGGCTAGCTGAATAGATTAGAAAAAAAGAATTCAAAAATATATTGTTTGTGAGTAGAAAGAGGGAAGAAATAAGCATTTACATAGCACCTACTATATATCAGGCACTTTGCTAAGTCCTTTTTATACATATTATCTCTTTTGATCCTCACAACAACCTTATGAGGTAGCTGCTATTAATGTCTCATTTTATAGTTGAGAAAACAGCTAGAGGTTTAGTAACATCACTAGAATCACACAAGTAATAAGCATTTTAGGCTGGATTTGAATACAAGACTTCCTGACTGCAGGCTTAGCATTGTATCTATTGTACCACCAATTACCTCTAACTTTATAAGAGTCATAACTATACTTTAAAACTTAAAGACTTATAGGAAAAAAAACTATTATGGCTTACCTTCTTAATAAAGTTGGAGCATAAATCATGATCTTAGAGAAGGCAACAGCAAAGATAGACTTTATCAGTATTATTCTGTTATATTTACTTTTCAGCAAATTGCTGTATGGCTGGAAAAATGACTTCTTTATGTTATTTAAATAAAACTATTGTTATATAAGCTTATCTTCTGTGGACTCACAAATCCAACAGCAGAGAGGACAACAGAAATTATATCTACTTTAACCTGTACATATATGATTTTGTTTTCTTCTGCTATGTCTCTAAATTTAGAAGAAAAAATTCTATGTTATCTGGATGTCATAATTTTTCATGGTGACATTTGTTAAAATAGCCTTAAATTTTTATGTGTGAGCAATTTTGAGTAATAACTTTAATTTCATTAGTAGTCTAGTTCTAGTATAGTTTATTTGATAAATTCTGAGAATACATTAGAGTCAATATTTTTATTTATTGTATCAGATAACTGATAGTTTATGAAGGAAGACATATACAATTCTTTCCACTTAATCATGTTTTTGTGATTGTGATTGTTACTGTTGGTATTGTTACTTTGCTTTTGCACTAATTTGATTGTTTCAGAATATCTGATACAGTGACTTGCTTGTGAGATTTTAAAAGATTTGGACACTAACTATTCTAGAACTTCTTAAGTCAATTAAAAGGAATCCCTCTTGGTAATGATACTTCAGTTCCATGTACAAGGGGGTAGCAGGACTTTTTCTAAAAAGAACTTTTATTTGGGAGAATGCTGTATATTCTGTAATTGTGATCTGGTATGAGGTGTTATTTGGAATAATATAGGCCTTCCTTCTCTTGTATTTTCTTTGTAGTTGACTGCACTTTTGACTTAAAAGTGATTTCATTAACAAATATTTTATTGAGAATTTGAATATATGATTAAATGAAGCATCATGAGAATAACAAGATCAGTCCTAGAAGTTTAAAAGGCTGATTTAGTTTGTAAAAACTGCCAGCTTCTTCTCTTACCCCTATCTTGCTACACTCACACCCAACCAGGGACATCTTAATATGCCATTCAGTATCATGGGTCTTTTGCACATTACCTCATGGATCTTCTTGAAGTTATTGGTCTCATTTTTCCATGAGTCAGTAGGCTGGGTCACATTTCGCTGGAGCTTGAAACAAAAGCAAAAATATAGCAATAATAGAAAAGGCTGCACCCACCCTTCATCTTGTCTCATGGCCCCGCTGTTTACTTGGATAAGTGGCTGCAGACAAACTCCTTAACCATTTGGGGTTTCAGTTTACCCAGTGGTGATGTAAAGGATAAAAATATTTTCACTGGCTGCATGCTTGTGAGGAAAGTGATCCTGTGCACTTTAAACCACAACATAAAGATGAATATGATAATAATTGTTATTGCATGTATACCACATTCTGAAGAACATGTTTTTGTGTATATTTTCTTTGGCCATAGAATATGTAATGGTGTACTCTAGAGAAATTGGGTATTCAGCACACATTAGCTGGCTGATTTTTAATTTCACTATAATTAGATTCATTAGAGCCAGATTTGGTCCTTGTATTAAAAAAAAACTGTCATGAATATCAGCAGCAATAGTCTTAATTACTATCATTTTACCCAAGAGACTAAGTTTCCAGTAGTTAACTGGGGCTCTTACTTCTCTAAGAATGTAGTTTCTCCTATTGTATAGCCAAAAAAAAGGAACTTGTGAATATCTTACTTTTACTTTTACATACATATTTACTTTTAACTGGTATGACCAAGCTAGACCAAGCAAATTACAAGTAAATTATGGAAATTTGGAATTGGAGATACATACAGTCTTAGATAAAATACATTTTACAATGCAATAAACTTCAGGGTAAGTTATAAAGATCAGGGCTGCCATGCACCATTGATTTTTAAAGATACCACATATATCCTTCCAGTTATACAATTGTCTAGATTATTCCATGATCAGAATCATTTACAGGGAAAAGTATGTTCATTTAAGAACTTAAGTAAGTTGTGACTGATTTGTGGGCCTTGTTCTTCAAAATTCATCAGTGAGCTTAGCTCACTTAGCTCACTTAGTACATAATGTCTTTAGAAGTGTCCTCTCTGCTACAGAAACAAGTTGATCAGTCCCCATTAGATTCAGAAAAATTTGGAGCTGATGGCTCAGCAGGCACTCTGCTAAGGTTTTTCCATTTTCCCAGGAGCTCCCACTTGGACACTTGACATTCAGAGGGCAAAGCAGATATAACTAGAGAAGACTAAGTTTAGAGGAGGCTAACTGTAACCCTAACTAGAGGAGAGTTTGAGTTTAAACAAAAATATTGCTGTAGAGAATAGGATGGTCCAGCACCCCTGTGTTCTAGGTAAAAAGAACTTTGTATATTTTTTTATTTTTATCCAAATTCTTTTTTTTTATTTAATAGTATTTTCCCTATTATATGTAAAGACATTTTAAACAAGCATTTAAAAATTTTTTTGAATTCTAATTTTCCTTCCTTCCCTCCCTTTCTCCCTTCCTAAAATGGTAAACAATTTGATATAGGTTATATATGTGCAATCACTGTAAAGCATGTTTCCCTGTCAGTCATGTTATGAAAAAGAAACAGAATAAAAAGAAAAAAACACAAAAAAAGGAAAGTGAAAAATAGTATGCTTCATCTGCATTCAGACTCCATTAATTCAGCATTTTCCTTTTGGAATTGTCTTGAATCGTTGAGATGAGCTAAGTCATTTATAGTTGATCATAGCACAGTGGTACTGTTGCTGAATACAATGTTCTTCTGGTTCTGCTCATTTCACTTTGAGTATAATTTTTAAAGGTAGCAGGACTCAATTTAGAATTTCCTCTTTTCATTCATTTATAATGAGCTGAATCCTATCTAATTGGAAATCTTTCCATTTAATTAATTATTTAAAATAGCAATTTAATATGTGTGGTCTGTGTTCCTTTGTAAAATTCAGCAAAGGAAACATTCCCTTGCTTTCCATGAGATTTTAAAATTAAAAAAAGAGAAATAGTAGAGGGTAGATATTTGAACCTGGTATTTGAGTGCTCATAGGACTAAGAGCTGCAAGGATTTTAGAAGTCATTTTATCTACCTTGCTAATTTTTCAGATTAGGGAACTGAAGCCCAGGGAAGAGAAATGACTTACTCTGAAGTCATACACATATGGATTTGAGTCCAGGTCTTCTGCCTACAAGTTCAATGCCATTTTTACCACTCTACTTTGCCTCTCTTAATAGGAGGATGGGCTGATCCTTTTATAATGGCAATATTAACTGATCAGTGCTTTGAAATTTATAAAGTACATTATGTGCATCACCTCATTTGAATATCACAACAGCCTCACATATTTTACAGATGATAGAACTGATGGGCAAAGGGAATAAGTGACTTGGCTCCAGGCTTCAGGGCTAGTAAATGTCAAAAGTGAGATGAGATAGATAGTTTCATTCCCAAGTAGAGTGAATCCACTGAAGCCAATGATAAAATCAGAACATGGGCAATAAATTTTGAAGGAAAATGGAGTTTTACTTCTACTGTGTCTGTTAAATACTATTGAGTTGCTACCAGCTGTTTAATTCTGGGTACTGCCTTTTTAGCTTCTCCAGAATAAAATACTTGCTGGAAAATAGAAATCTTCTCAGTAGATTAAATGTTAAGAGTCTCTCCATATTGGCTTTTTCATAATAATGAATAATAAAGTGTTTATCAGTTTCTAAGTTTCCAAAGTGTCCATATGTGTAATGTCATTTGATTCTCCCAGCAACCTTTTTCAAGGTAAACAAGTACAAAGTACATTAATCTATTTTTGACAAATGAACATAGTGAAGAATGTGACTTGGCCCAGGTCAGATGAGTAATTGGGACAGTTAGGATTAGAACTCAGGTGATTGAATAGAACTTGCAAACCCCCTTGTAATTTTTTTTTTACTTTTTGCTGAGGCAGTTGGGGTTAAGTGACTTGCCCAGGGTGGTCACACACCTAGGAAGTGTCTGAGACCAGATTTTAACTCAGGTCCTCTTGACTTCAGGACTGGTGCTCCATCCACTGCGCCACCTAGCTGTCCTCCCAAAATTCTTTTTACAAGGGAGCTGTCCTCCCTTGTAATTCTTTAGATTCTACAAATCAAGGGATTTGTTCAATTTATTCCCCTTTATGTCCATAGAGACAATTCAGATGAAAAATGGATGTCTATTTGTATTCCTGTGACTATTGGAATAAATCTGGATCTGGGTGCAAGTTTTTCAACTTCTTCCTTCAACTTCTTGGGAATAAATTGTTTTTCGGCACTCTCAGAGCAAAGAAATGAGCACATCTATGGCTGCCATTAGAGTGGCAGAAGCCCATTTTGGTTAATAGTCAAGATATACTGTACTTGAACCAGATATGGACACTCTCCTTCAACAGAAGGCATGGCTTTGTGAAATGTGAATTCTTAGTGTTCTCTCCCCAGAAAGGAGTTGACAGGGCCCACCTGCATCACTCTTAATAGGTTTAAATATTGATAAGAAGTACAATTTGTGGAGAATTTTATTCTGAATTTCTTTTTGCAGAAATGAACCCCCAAGTAGAAGTTACAAATGTGAAGAAAACTTTCTTATTTAGGACTCTCAAAAATGGAATGGACTGCCCATTGCTGGAATCTCAGGAGAGGGGGCATTGTAGAAATGATTCTCGTAAAGAAAGGGGTCAGGTCAAAGAGTCTCTTATAATGTTTCTTATGACATTTCTGTGTCATTCTATAGAAATGGGAACTTTTAGCAAATTCTGCTTTTACTAAGTATCTTCTTTTGTGGGCATATTTCAAGAACCAAGAACTTTTTTTTGGGGGGGAAATAATTGATGTAAAATTTTCAGTCCAACTTACACTATATACACATTTATATGTGTGTATTTTACATATATGTATGTATACATACATACTCATACACACATGGTATCTCAAGTAGAAGAAAGGTTTTTAATAAAGGCAAAAAGTAGTAAATATCTGCATATCCTTACAGATATTATAGACTCTTAAATTTTGTTTTCTCCTAGTGTATTTCTTTTGCAATGGAAGCATGAGAATTTCTGAACCATGAGGGCAGTGGCTATTTCAAAGATTATACTAGCAATAAAATGCAAATGTCCCTATTGATTTCTGCTAGCATAACTTTTAACCTTAGCAATTTACATGTCCAAGGCAGAACAGGAGAACAGGACCTTTAACTGGAGCTAGTTTTTTTTCCCCATTGTGCCACATTCTTTCTATAAATATGCCAAGAAAATAGAAATAACTTGTCCTGGTGTGTCAATAGGTTGAGAGGGACAACTCAGATGATACAACAATTCAAAAATAAAAATATACTTTTATTAAGAAAATTTCTTCCCCATGGTGTTGGCTGAGTAGTAGGATAACAATGTGTGATTCATTCTGATATGAAAAGTTCGATGTTTTACACTGAGTTTTCAACTCTTTCCTGAAAGAGCTCTACTTTTGATGTGTTTGGTCT
This sequence comes from Myrmecobius fasciatus, assembly GCA_023553655.1. Lineage (NCBI taxonomy): Eukaryota > Metazoa > Chordata > Mammalia > Dasyuromorphia > Myrmecobiidae > Myrmecobius > Myrmecobius fasciatus. Next base: position 37,466 of record JAJPUD010007887.1, on the reverse strand, counting down.
GATGGTCATGGCAAGGATAGCCACTGACAGAGCCAAGGCTGATGTTGGTGGTCAACCTCTACCTTCAACATATGGAATCTGTTGGGGAATTCAATTCAATGAATATTTCAATTTAATGAACATTTATTGAGCATCTTCTTAGTACAAGGCCCTGTTTTTAGAGGATTATTATTCACATTATTCACTTTTGACATCTCCTTTACATCCATTCTATTGCCACATATATCTCGCCTCTTGATTTGAATGTTGAAATTAAATTACTGCCACTATTGTTTCTGGAAGGCTTATTGATTGATTTCTGATGGCTCTGCTCATCATCCTTGTGACATACCAAACCAAAACTCCATCCTTCCTGGTCATAACTCCCATATATATATACATATATATATATATATATATATATATATATATATATGGCTTTTAATAGCATTTGCAGATAGGTGGGTGGGACAATAGTATCATTTGGTTGCTTTTTATCAGTTTAGTCTTTTGAATATGAATGAATGAAGTTATTTCTGTAGTTGCTGCCAAAATAGGGTTCTATGATTTTGCTATTTATGTGGGAGCTTTCATATTTGATAAGAACCTTCAAGGATGCCTTTTCTTTGCTGAATCCAGTACTTTCTCTATATCAGTTAATAAATGTGATGGGATCTTGTATTTTTTTATCTTTTAGTCAATATAACTGTATAGATGTGATGTTTTGTAGAAAACATCAATGAAAATCTGCCTGTTCCCATCTTGTGTCATCAAGATTTAATTATTTTCATAAGACTTTAGAGAAGTGAGAAACCATGTGTATGGATCAGTAGTTTCTCATTCCTGTTCAGTCATTTGAGTAAAACACCAACCAAGATACTTTTTCACTATTTAAAAGTTTTTACTTTTCTGAATATCTTGAAAATAAATTCCAGTGAGCTTTTAAAATTAGGCCTTTAGCTTAGATTTCTTCTGTATGAATTTGGTGAAATCCCATCACATTTAATGAGTTTTTATATATCATTTTCACATCTTCATATTGTCTACTGGGTACAGAGAAGGTAGAGACCAAAGGTAATTGTTCCACTTTTTTCTGAATGAATCACTTCATTATAAAATACTATACTATACTTGCATTTTTCTCTATCAATGCCCATGTAATTATCTGTCTTAGTTTTGTTTGATACTATACTATCTTTAGGTTTATCTTCTGAATTGATTTTTGCCATTTCATGTTAGGTTTCCTGGCATCATTTTCTACAGCTTTGGAAACAAATTCATATGTAAGAATTGGAGCCAGAAATGACTAAAAAAGAAGACTGGCCTAGAATGCATTTGGAAAACATCAGTGCTTTCAAGGATTCCCAACTGCTCACTTTTGCCAAAGCCCATCTTTTCCTGGTGAATCATATAACACGAGCTCTGAAAAATCAAAATTACAAATAGCCCGAAGAATAATAGAAAGATGTGTGGTGGGCAAAAGCAAGCTCCTACATGATTCTAGGAAATAACTTGCATGTAAGAAGTAAACATTAAGATATAGTACCGAGGAGATGTATGGCCAGAAAGTCAGGAGGTTGTATCACACAGTAAGAATGAGTAAAAACTGCCTTAATGGAGGATTTGTATATTTGTATCCCATAGAATACAAAGGGATGATTTTTCAGTGTGTTGGATATATATCCCCTTTAGTAGATTTATGGGAAAATATGGCCAAGAATTTTAACTGAGGGGAAGGTATAAAGAAACTGTGATAAGTATTGGTGGAGAAGTGTAATAAAGGGACCATCAATACTGGAGAAATGATGGCATTGCCAAAATATGATTTTTTTTCTTCTCCATTTACTAATATGGGCTTTGCAGAGAACTCATTCTTGATGCCCTCAGGACAGAATTCTACTTGTACAGTAGAGTTATTTTCTCAAGAGTTATTTTAGAATAAAAGTAGTCAATGACAATGATTTGTCCTTCACATTATTGAGGCCTAAACTTCCTTGTTCCATAGCACTCAATTAGGAAGTCTCAACTGAGTACTTGTCCGGGGACTTGAGCAAATTCAGAGGTTTTTTTGGTTTTCTTTTAGGAAAACACTTTCAAAGCTTTCTCAGGCACTACACACACACACACACACACACACACACACACACACACACACACACATACACACACACACACACACACACACACACATTCCTTCGTGCCTATAAGTAAGATTTCTGAATTTTCATAAGCAATGGCAACTTTTAAATTTAATTTGTTTTGTGTTTTGTACTAAAACATGTGGGTCATTCTGCAATCAGCAGCACAGATTATTGGCATTGTGTCAATAAATTCAATCATGAAATGATGGCAATACATTTATCAAAGGCTTATGTGAAGAATCTGATACTTCAAAGAGTCAGAGTAATGGACCCTTTCTGCCTACACTTTGTCTTAAATTCTCCATGTACTAAATTAGATTAAGTAATATCTTGAACCATATTTTCTCAGCTCCTCCAATGCATTTAGTAAGTTTAAGTAATGTTGTGCCATCAGTATCAGAATGATATTTCCATGTCTTTTATGAAATCATAAACATAATTGATCCCTTCTTGAATATCAAAAGAAAAAAAAAACCTTGTCAAATGGAGTTGTATGTTTGTTGTTATTGTTAAATCAGGCAACAAGAACTATTTAGCACAACATGTTTTCCTTTTTTATCTAGCCTCCCAGGAAACTTGGAACTAAAATCAGTGCTCAATTACTGTAACTAACCTATCCCAGGTACCTAGTTCTGCCTATTTATTTCTCTCTTCTCTTTAATTTTATTGTTCTCTTTTTAATTGTTCTGTTTTATATTATGTCAAAACCATCTCAAGTTCTTTTTAGGATAGAACATAAGTCAACTAGCATTTAATTAAGGGCCTGTTACGTGTCAGGCACTCTACTAAACTCAAGAGATGCAAAGAAAGACAAAGAGCATTCCCCGCTCTCTAGGAGAGCATTCTAATGAGGGAGACAACATATAAACAACCTTGTACAAATAAGAGAGATACAGGATAAATTAGAAGAAACATACTAAAATTAAGTAAGATGAATCATTCTTGTCAGCTAGATTCTGATTTGTTTCTCCTTACTAAAGCAATATAAGCACTGTCAAAAAGATCCTTTAAATTTGGGGGCACTGGGAAGAAATCCAAGTTGTCCCACCCTAGTTATTGCCCTATTGACCTTTCTGCTGTAAAGTAAATTTGTCACTTGATCAAGTAACAAGACTTTATTAAACACCTCCTATGTGCCAGGCACTGTGCTAAGCATTTGGTGATGCAAAAAGAGGTCACAAAAATAAAAATAAAAAATAAGAGTCCCTGAGACAGATAAGATCCAAACAACTAAGTAAAAACAAGATAGAGAGGATAAATTGGAGGAAAACTCAGAGGGGAGGCTAATAGTATTAAGGGAGATCAGCAAAGAATTCTGGTAGAAGATAGAAGTTTATCTTGAAGGAAGCCAGGAGAGAGATGAGGAGAGTTAGTGGAAATGCTCAGATTGGGAAATAGAATGTCACATGCAAGGAATGGCTAAAGAGGCCCATGTCATTGGAGCAGAGTATGTAAAGAGGACTAAAGTATAAAAAAAAAACAAACTGAAAAGGTAGAAAGGTTCAGGTTATGAAAATTTTTGAAAACTTTAGAATTTTATGTTTGAGTCTGAGGATAATAAGGAGCCACTGGCCTTTAGTGATTATGAGGACAGGGGTTATATGGTTAAACTTGCATTTTAGGAAGATCAGTTTGGCACTTGAGTGGAGAATTGATTGGAATGGTCAAGTATAAATACAAAATAATAATGATAGTAAATGACATTCTTTTTATTGAGTCAAATTTATTGAGAACCTACTTTCTAGAAAACTGTACTGGATACAGTAGAAATTTAGAAAGCATACTTTAGACATAAACTATTCCCTAAAGAAATTCCCTAATTTAATGGAAGAAAATATAATAAACCCGTGAAAAAGAGCAACAAAAATAAACTAAGCAATTATAGGATTATATGATTGTCTTCATAATTGTTTGAGTTTTTATGGTTTAGGGGACAGAGTCTGTATACATCTATTTTCACAAAAGCATGTGTTATATAATGTGATCTGGATCAATAACATTATATATTAGCATCATTAACATTAACATTATAATTAAATCCTAGTGTCTCGTTATAAAACCTCCCATTCTATCATTGAGCAGACAAACTGATGGTTGGTGATGATCTGAGGCCAAATTTAAGCCTTAATAAGGTCTCCATTGCATGTTCAACGTTTCTGCTTTCAAGGAACCATTTGATAACCTTCACTAGCATATGCCTATAAACAGAGAAGAAGGAAATGGTTTGAGAAGTGGTAGTAAGGAAAAAAAAAACAAGTGGTTAGAACAAATGGTGTTGAAAATAAATGGTTTATTTCATGTAGTTTAATTAAAAGTCCAGGATTCACCTAAACCCACACTAAGCATCATTATTTAACCTTTCTAATCTAAGTACTCAGAGTTAGGGAAAAATCTGAAATGACTGTTACTGTTTTACTTATTCAGGTTTTAAGTATTGTAGAGCAATTCCAAGAATTTCATTGTGATTTTCAGCAGTTTTATGCCTCCCTAAATCTTACACATAAATTGTAAAAATGACAAATTGTGTAAGAGGCATGAATACTAAAAGGATTGTATCAAAAGCTGAAAAGAAATGTTGCACTGTAAATTTTAATCTCATATACATGACATATCTCTCTTTTTTCAGCCCTTTCATTGTCTTTTAGCATGTGTAACTAGCCTCAGCTTATAAAGCCTAGCTTTAGTGTTCCTTATCCCATAAAGTATAAAGGAAACAGGCAGGAAAAGGGAAAAAGAAGTTATGTGTGCTTGAAGAGGGCAAAATCATGGCAGTAATTAATACATAAATTTATAGTAAGGTGGAAAGGGAGCTGTTTTAAAGCCCAAGAGAAATTGATTAATCAGCAGTGAAAAGTTTATATACTTACTGTATGTCTATTATAGGCATGTAATAAAAATGTTTCGCATGTGATCTTTGTATTAGATCATCTTAAATGCAGAGCCATCTTCCTTTTAGGTTTATCTGTGTATTCTTCTGCTATTGTGTTATTTCCCTTGGAAGAGAAGGTAGTTTGGGATTTTTGTATTCTGGTCCTGAGTAGTAGAGAAATGGCATCTATTGTATTTAAATGGAAAGCAACTGAATAATGTAAACATTTTTAAAAATAATGAGTATTTGAGCATCTAAGGATAAAATAAAATTCTAAGTCTTTTGAAAGCAGATATTGTAGTTTACGCTTTTTTGTCAACCAGTGCCATTAACACAATGCTGGGTAAATAGCAAGTGCTCAGTAAATATTCAGTTGATTAATTTAAGATGCTTTCAACCCCCAAGAAATTAGTTTGTTGCAATAGAATCTCATTGAGAGAAGAGTTTCTTCAGCTAATCAGATTGTAGCATTTGTCTTTTTTAAATATAGTCTGAGTATGTAAGTAATGAAAATGCCTTGTTTGTCCTTCCATGTTGGGTTGGTCCGTGTATGGTAACACAGGGTGTTTTCTGGATGGATTAACTTGTCTTACATCACCTGCAACAGATGCATGCAAGAAATGACTTCAGTCCCTGAAGACAGGAACTGGGGGAGCTGGGCCCCATTACTCTGAAGCTATTCTGCCAGTTGATTCGTAGTGGAGCCCTGTTTGTCTGCCTTAGGGTATAGGAGCCAAAGTAGAGTGCTAGGTGATGTGGAATTCAGTGGCACAATTATCTTACTAAAAGACATCCGTAACAAGCTAGAGGAGGATGAAATCTAGAGGAAAGTCTGGCGTTCTGATTGGCGTACTTGGTTTGTCCCTCATTCTGGAAAAGAACCATGATGGGGGGGGCGTGCTGCCATGACATGCATGGTCGTGAATTGAAATGGGAGGGCTGGGCAAGGTCATCGGCCTCACTTTTTCTTCCAGAGCCATCTGGGTCCAGGAGCCAGATACAGATCAGAACGTCTGGAGATGGCCTTGGATGAAGTGAGAGACGTTAGGCTTTTAAAGCTGTGGTCTTAGTTTGACTGAGGCAACATCCATTCAGAGATTAAGGCTTAGTGAGAAATGAGGCAAAAAATGGACTTTTTTTTACTTGCCCAACCCCCTCAAATCCAAGCTGAGAAACAATTGATATTTAACTTAAGTCTGAGCCAATCAAGGTCCAAACAATGACCAAGTGGGACTTGGCCTGGGACCTATTGTTGCCCAATCAATGAGTGCCAGAGTGATTTGGATTTAAGGTATAATCCATAACAAAGAAAATTTTCCATGACAAATATGGAAATATATTTAAAATGTATAAATACTTGTAGAAAATGTTCTTTATGTACTAACTGGCACTGTATCACCAAAAATAATTACAATGGTAATAAGATGGTTATAATAATAATGAAACTGGAAGGGAAAACATCTTTTAAAGATTGATACACTTGAATAAAAGAGTAAGATTAATTTTTTACTCCAAGACCAGCAGGATATCCAGCTAGTAATGTCTCCCTGTGATTACAGAGAAGAGAGGCCATGTTGACTTTGGCCTCCTTTGTATTCTCTCTGAGTCCTTTCATGTAGCCAGCATATCTTTAAGTTGATACAACAAAGAACCCATCAGCGACTATATCATCATCCAGCATGCAGGTAGCACAATCTCCTGCCGATTTGTATGTGATTATGTCACCTCCTCTCCACCCTCCCTAGTAGGAGCCATTTAAGCTCACTTTGGTGCTGCCATCTCGAACAGTGGCTGTCTTAGTATGACCTTCTCCATCTCTGAGTATTTCTTATACAGATCTCTTCCAGTTTCCCATCCTAAACTCTCTTGACATTTCACCCATCTTTTAAATGTCTTCTTGTCAAGGAGGACTAGGAAGAAGTCTTTATCACATGATAATCTTCGCCAAATCTCTTGCCCTCCTTCTGATGGGTTTCTTTTTCTTTGGGGCATAACTTTGTCCTTAAGACAATATTGTTGAGGGGCAGTTAGGTGGTGTAGTGGATAGAGCACCAGCCCTGAAGTCAGAAGGACCTGAGTTCAAATCTGGTCTCAAATACTTAACATTCCCTAGCTGTGTGACCCTGGGCAAGTCACTTAACCTCAATTTCCTCAGCAAAAAGCAAAAAAAAAAAAAAGACAATATTGTTGGCTCCTGAGAACCAGACTGACAGAATGATGTTATGTTTTGTCTGATTTTCAAAAAATTCCTTTGATTCAATATTGAACATTCTCTGAGTTCATCAATCCAGTTGGTACTTCTTAAGACCATTAATTCTTTCCTTGTGAATCTGTCACCTCCCAACCAACCACTTCTGCATGACCCACCCTTTCCTCATACCTCCTTCTTCAAATCTGTCCTTAATAATGAAATTTATGTAGGTTCTCTATGATCTTGAAGTATAATGGCCTCTTCCCTTCTCCTGCCTTCATTCTTCCTTATACTACAGCAATATTATTTATTTCTTTGGACTGATATAAAGCAAAGAGCTTACCACCTGCGTCTCCTCCAACCCCATTAAATTTGAGGATAGATGGCCAACGATAATCAGTTTTTCTCTATATAGTTAGTATTTGAGGAGGGGAATAATTTGTGGACTCTGTGAAGTTATCTGTGTGGGTACTTCTCTCGGTGATGCTGACTATAACCATCCATAAGTGTTTCCCAGAGATCACTAATTATTTTAAAGGAAGTCCTACACATAAAAGAGAATGTGGGGTAAAAAAGAGAACACAAATTTGTTCTCAAAGTAGCACTAAATAAAACAGAATCATTCCATGGTATAATCTTGTAGGCCTGCTTATAATATGTGAAAAAATTTATAGAGTAGCTCCCTAGAAATGCCTCTAACTAAAAAGTTGAATGTTCATTATGGGCCAGCTATAGAATGCACTGGATAGAGTATATATAGAGTTCGAATCCAGTCTCACATACTTACCAGCTGGGTGATGCTGGCCAGGTCACTTAACCTTGTTTGCCTTAATTTCTTCATCTATAAAATTATCTGAAGAAGGAAATGAAGAATCACTCCAGTATCTTTGCCAAGAAAACTCCAAATGGGATCACATAACTGAAAAGCTACTGAATAATGGCAGTGTTCATGATTTGTAAATGTATTCAAATACACATGTGCGGGGGATGTGTAGCACACATGCAAATCTGCTTCCAATCTGCTAAAATTCTTCAGCTTGCAGTTGGTTCTCGTGAAAGCCAGCGTGATTCTAGTTGTTGCCTAGCCAACAGTTAGATAATGCAAGATTGACAAGCCACAAACAGAAGAGAGTCCAATATTACTGTGGCTCACCCAGCACTATGCTGCCCCCAATCCCGTTTCACACCTTGATAATTCAGACTGGCTATAGAATTTATCAAAGCCTAAAATCTGAGTGATATCTTTCATTAGCATACAAGCCTTCCAAATTAGACTAAAAAGTGTTATGTCCTATATACTATAAAGCCCCTTTGAAAAAGCTGATTTTTAAAAAACTGATATTTCCTTGTTATGCCCTTCGTATTCCATAGCTGTCCTGTTTGAGCACTGAAGCAATTAGTTTTGAGAAGGCTGATTCTTCAGGGTCCAGTGCTTCCTGCCTTTCATTTGCTGAAGCTGTACATTTTAATGAAGTTGTTTCATCTCTGTTGCCAAACACTAGAATTTTGCTGCTTCAATTCTAATTATCTCTGTTGGCGAATGCTATGTTTTATTAGAGCTGTCAAGTGCACTGTTCATTAAATGTCCACAGTCTGTGGTGTCGTGCACACAAATTAGATCAGCTTTGCTCATTGATGGATTATGTAGAAGTTAAGTATTTTCTTCATAAACCTTTAAAATGTTGTGCACCAGCCATCCCTAGCTTGGTGGGATGGGTACAAGACACATGTTGGATGAACCAGGCTTCTTGTGAATCACCAGTTGTCTGAGGGAAGTGTTCAGCCGTTGACAGTGAATCTCTAGTATTCAATTGATTCTTTCAGCTTTCACGTTGAAGGAGTTGTTTCTTCCTGCAGTTCCCCAGCATTACTTACTAAAGTATAAAATTATGCATTTGACAGCTTAGCAGTGTGTTCAGCATTCCCTGTGTAAATCAGATTTCCTTCCATGTTTTTTTTTCCTTTAGCCGTTTCCCACCCCCGTTGTAAGGAGTAAATGTGTTATGTTTTCATGCTGCTTATTTTTGTCAGCAAAAACAGTAACCCCTCTGTAGGCTTGATAACGCCCTGAATGGCTCTCTTTGATAACACTTTTCCCAGTGTTCATTGCTTTTCAACTGTAGTTACACAGGCTTTCTTCAGAGGCTCTTCTGGGGAGACATTGTTCTCTAGATTGCTACTCTAGGGAGCACTCTGACAGCTCCCTCAGTGAGCACTGCCAGCAGCTTTACAGGGAGCAGTCCATTCACCTCCTTTCCTATTTCCTCTTATGCCCCTGTTTCATCCACACATTATCCCTTATTTGAGTAAATATATCAACCTAATGACCCTTTATAAATGGCCTTGCTCTTGAGAAGCTACAGGAAGAGACAGGAAAATATTCAAATATTAAACTAGCAAATGGAAAAGGAAATGTTTCAGAAATGTTTGGTAGCAGGGTTATTTGCCCTTAAATCTGTGTTCTAAACAGTTTCTGATGCAGCCCTCAAGGTGTGGAGATGGAATGAGGTCTTTGAAAACCTGGAGATCTTGAGTGCTCTGTTGCTTGCAAAAAAAAAAAAAAAATGAATTTCCCCTCTGGTTGTTGAGAATTAGAGCTAGTGGCTGGTGGGAAAGTAGAGCAGAGACCATTCAAATTCTGCATGCTTCCTGGCATCAGAAATCTGTAGGTCACAGGTTTCTGAGGTCTCACTGGCTTCTTTCTGTATTATTCATCATTAGCTAAACTCCACAATTGGGGACCGTATCATCTCTGATTTTTTTTATTAAAAGAATTATCAGTATTATTTAAACCACATTCCCCTTGTATACTTAGAAGAATGAGATGTTTTATAACTAGCAATTTTATTACATGAGAGTATAATAGAAAAGGTGAATTTGGTCATAAAAATGTTTATATCAGAGAAATGATAGATTTCTTTGCAATAAGAATTTTTATTCCCCGACAGGTCTTTGTACAAGGAGTGTCATATGTCATTTTACCAAAGGAAAAAAGAAAGATTTATTATCTGCACATTCCTGTTTTTCACGAGAATAGTTTCCTTATGTATCATTAGTTACCTTGTCATGACTAACATGTGGTTTCATCTTGGTGGTTATTAATCAACTCTCCCTTCAAACCAATCTTAAGAAGAATAATTAAATTACCCTAGTGACAGATCATCACTTCCACATTTATCTTTTTTCATGTAGTATGGTAGAATATGTATCCTCAAACCTCAGATTGACTTACAATGACTGCTATTTCAAGGACTCTGGGGCTAGGAGGATTTTTCTGTATTAACCTTGATAAATAAACCCCCTCTTAGGATTACAGGGCAGGTCAGAGGTTAAGCCCATAAGAGACCAAATTCTACCTTTAATTACATGTGTGTTTCCACATTTATAAATATATATATATATGTGTGTGTATATATAATCACATTTATATTCATGTATATAAGCATGTATATACATGTTCTACTTTCAGTTGCATATACAAAATCCTGTTAATATTGATAAAAAGAAGAGTTAATCAAAGCTGAGGACAATTATAGGGCATGTTTTTGGTTTAAGATCAGAATTTTGAGGCACAGTCCTATTATGAATTCATCTGTTTTTAAACTACTGCAGTATTTCCTTTTAGGTAAGCTGATTTGTTATTGGACTTCACGATTAATCTTGGGGTTTTTCACCATTAGAGATGGAAATGTTCCCCATAAAATCCTAATCCAATTATGGTCCAGTGCTGACTCTGAGTCTTAAAAGACCAGTGCAGTGGAGCCTAAACTCTGGCTACTTGTACTAGATTAGTGGCCTTGACAACAGATAGTGTCTAAGTTAGGGCTGACTTCCACAAATGATTATTAAAATAGAATCAGATTTACATTTTTTATTAAAGCTTTTTATTTGCAAAACATATGTATGGGTTACTTTTCAACACTGACCCTTGCAAAGCTTTCTGTTACAAATTTTCCCCCCAGTCCCCACCCCTCCCCTAGATGGCAGGAAGTTTCCTACATATTAATTATGTTAAAATACTTGACAAATCGAGTATGTGTATACATATTTTTATAGTTATCTTGCTGCGCAAGAAAAATCAGATCTACAAGAAAAAAAATCTGAGAAGGAAAACACAATGCAAGCAAACATCAATAGAGAGCATGGAAATGTTATGTTGTGGTCCACATTCATATCCCTCTCTCTGGGTGTATATGGCTTTCTTCACTGAACAATTAGAACTGGTTTGAAACATTTCATTGTTAAAAAGAGCCATGTCCATCAGAATTGATCCAGATTTATATTTTTTGATGGTGCTATTTGAGGCTTGTCATACCCAACTCTTCTTGATACATTCTTATAGGAGGAATCTTACTAACTACTAAAGGTCTAGTATCAAAACATAGGCCTTTTGGGATGAATTCTCTGGCTATGGCCATTCATGGAATAAAGAAAAAATAGAAAATTTTCTTTTTGTCTTTCCCTTCTCTTTCTGCAGAGATAAGTGGCAGGAGGATAAAAAAAGTGGGAAGATGGTGTTTAGAATCATTGTTTTTAGACCTCCTCTCTCTATATATCTTAGCTGTTGGTATTCTAAACTTGAGTTGTTTCATCCAGTAGTCAACAAGAAAGCATAATATTGAAGAAACTAAATTGCTTCAGTCTTGACAATAAGGAAAGATAACTGCAGCTAGGATGACTTAAGTTTTCCTTAGTGACATAAAGGAGTTAGTATAGCCAGCTTTGTCACATGTTCAAAGTCAAATCAACAAATCAAATAAGTAAGCATTTATTAAATACCCATGTTGTGCAAACACCTATGCTAAGTGTTGTCCAGACATCATTTTGTATTTCAGTATTCATGATGAATTTTTTTTTGGTGGGGGGAGCACAGTGAAAGTAAATTACAATGGAGGTACCAGCATTTGTTGCAAAGGAAAAGAAGGTAAAGAGTCTATATTAAAATTAGATCAATATATATATTTTAATACTTCATATCAGTGCAAGTGTGGAAATAAGTGAGAGTGGTGAAATACTGGAAAATGTTATTCAAGAGTAAGGAATGAAAAAATACTTTGATCTCCTTGAATAGGAAAAAGATATAGTAGCCAAGACATTACCAGCTTAAAATATGAATTAGTTTGTAAAATCTTAAGGAAAAAGATGTGGAAGATCGTAAATAGTATCACTTCATAAAAGAAAGAGAAACAGTAAAAGCAATCACATGTTAGTCATGACAAAGTAACTAATGATACATAAGGAAACTATTCTCGTGAAAAAGAAGAATGTGCAGATAATAAGCTTATAGAGTTACTCAAGTAAACAGTCAGCCTAAGAACATTTAAAGATGAAATTGAAGTCTTTATAACTATCCCCTGGCCTAAGTTACAGAAAAGATCTGTGAAGGTTTTTTTATTACAAACTCTTTTTACCATTGAAGAGCAGAGTTGTCATATTGCAATAGTAGATAAGCTTCCCTCCCCCAATATGTGAAAAGTCATGCAAAACAAATTTCTATATAAGCTATGTTGTGAATTTTTTTAAAGCAAGTAAAATAAAGAAAATGAAAGAAAAAATGCTTTAAGCTGCACTCAGAATTCATCATTTCTCTCTTTCTGGAGTTAGTATATTTCAGTATGATTCTTTTGGAATTGTCTTGGAATCATTGTATTGATCAGAGTAGCTAAATCTTTAACAGCTGATCATCATTATAATTTTGCTATTACTATGAATAATATTATTCCAGCTTCAACTTCATAATATTTTTATAGCCCAATAGTATTCTATCACAATCACATACATAGCATGTTCATCCTTTCCCCAATAGAAAGTTTCCATTTCTTTGCCACTATAGAAAGAGCTGCTTTAAATGTTTTTGTACATATGGGTCCTTTGCTTTTTTTTTTTTCTTTGATCTCTTTGGAATAGACTTAATAATGTGTTGATGGTGTTGATGGGTCAAAGAGTATGCACAGTTGTATAATTCTAGTCATAATTCCAAATAATTCTTCAGAATGGTCAAACTAGTTCACAACTCCAATAATCATGCATTAATGTGCCTTTTTTCATTCATTTGTTATTTTCCTTTTCTCTTATTAGCCAATCTGGGGGTTTTGAAGTGATGTCTTAAGGTTGTTTCAATTTTAATTTTTCTGATTATTAGTTATTTGGAACTTTGATTTCTTCAGTGGAAACTTCCTGTTCCTATCCTTTGACCATTTATCGATTGGGGAATGGCTCTTATTCTTTGGTTCAATTCTTTATATACTTGAGAAATGAAACCTTTATCAGAGAAATTTGCTGTAAAAAATTTTCCCTACTTGCTTACTTTCCTTCTAATTTTATCGGCATTGGTTTTGCTGTGCAAAACCTTTTTATTTCTATGTAATCAAAATTTAATATTTTACCTTTCATTATCTTCTCTCTCTTTTATTTGGTCATGAACTCTTTCACTATCTATACAGCTTACATGTTATTTTCTTCTATGTTCCTCTAATTTGCCTTTATTTCTAAATTAGATGAGCTTTTTGAGGAAATATAAATGGTACCAAAGAAATCAAAGATGGGGAAACAACTGGACCAGACCAAGCATATGTTACAAAAGGTTTTTTTTAGATGTGATCCAGCTGTGAATGCATTCATAAATCACTTCACATGGTATTAGGAGGGAAAATATATTAAATATGTACAAAAAAGTTTCGATTTTAATATTACTGCTGCTACTTCCCTAATCATCAGAGGACATCAGTAACTATCAGCTCCTATAACTGCTTTTCTATCTACATGATAACTTATAAGAATAATCCTTCAAAATCATGCCTTATTAGGAAATAGAAGGTAATACACCAAATTTGCAAGTAACTTTCTGTACTAGACTACTTCATCATCACATAATGAACTGAAAAATTTTGAGAATATAAGATCTCACTCTACTTTTTGTTTATTGGATATAAAAAGAATTTGATTTGGTAGAACAAAACAATATTTTAAAGCCTTTTCTCTAACAAGATATTTTTATGTAAAAATTGTACAAGAAATTCTTCCAGAGACATAATGACACAAATAACATTGATTATTCTTGTAACTTATAAGAAATAGATGTGCTTGCCAAAACCTTTTGCCAAAGTCATACAGGAGATACAATATAGAATAATATTCAGTCATTTTCATTAGATGATAGCATCATCCAAAAGCTCTTGTTTGTGGAACAAGTTCTGCTAATTGCATCAGGCTTGATCACATTGTAATCATTCAAAAAGATTTTGGTCCAAACAGGAAAAAAAACAAGCAAATGAAGAAAGCCTCTTGTCCAAACTATGATATATAGTTGAATAGAATACTTATTCTGGAATACTTACTTTTATTCTGGAATATTTATAATGGAACACTTTATCAGTCTGTGTGTCTTTCTATCCATTCTTCCTATCTATCTATAGACACACACACACACACACACACACACACACACACACACACACATCCCCCCACCCTATAGTATATGTGTTCATGTGTATGTGTGTGTATGTCTCTACATATAAACACACATACACACACACACACACAGCACCACCACCACCACCATCACCACCAATATCTTCCAAGAGACATAATTGATAGAAAGCTAAGCAGAGAGTTAGGAAGACCCTGATTCAAGTCCTTCTGGCACAAACTAGCTGTGTGGCCTTAAATTCTCAGTGTTCCTACACAACTCTCTAAAATTGAAATATAGGAGGAGCTTCATCATTACATCTTTCCTGTACCAATGAAATCATAGATATGATCCACAAAAGATTCTTCTAATGATATTGTTTGTCTGCAAATCATGAAACACAGAAGTTTTTAAAGAATTGAATTTGAGAATCATCTAAAGACAATGGAAAGGTGAACATTAGATGGGAACTAAACATAAAACAAGAAATTGTGCAAGTGATTTCACCAAATACATGAATAACCCAAAAAAGAGGATGGGCTGATTTGATAGTAAACATTATACTTAGCATTCATGCAATGGCTAGAGAACATGAGAAATACCCCAAGAGTTGTCAAGAGTTTCATGGGATAGTTGTGCTTAGATGAAATGTGATCAGCATGACTGGAGGGAATACCACCATCATGGAGGTCACAAAAAAACCATTGGCATAAGAGAGCAAATTGGAATGACACTGTAAGAACAAAAATAATCATCATTTGAACTTTAATAGGATAGTAAAACTATGAAATTCTTGACAGTTCTGTAATATAACCACAATAATTCATATCAACATATTTTTCAAGACTAAAATAATTAAATCTAATACATTTTATAAACAGAAGTTAATACAGTGAAAGGTCATGAGAAAGAAACCATCTGTAGTGATCATTTGAACAGGTAGACTTAGAACACAAATTCTTCTGGATAGTTTTTAACTAAATCAAGACATTAAGAGAATATGCTATTAAATATTGGAGCTAGGAGGAACCTTGAATATTATCATATTCAACCTCTCACTTTACAAATAAGGAAACAAAGGGTCCAAAAACTGTGACTTATCTAAAATCTCTCTCACATAGAACACATTGAGATCTCAAATGGATGTCTTTTGTTTTATAATCTATAGCCTGTTGCTTTTCCTTTTAGAAAATACAGCTAAATTTCAAAATACATAGAAAAGCTGGTTCAGATATGGGAAGAGGAGATTACATTTCCAAAAAGCTGCCACTGAATTAAAGAATTACTCTACTAAAGTTTTACTACAGTGATTTACCATGCAGTAGATGGTGAACTCCCTGGGTTCTTGAAAACCAGACTAGCAGAGCAATTCTACCAACATGATATAGTTGAATCTGCCATCTGAGTCAGGTGGCCTAATGGATACAATGCTAGACTTGAAAGCAAGAAGACCCTGGACAAGATATTTCATTTCTCTTCACCTGTGAAATGTAAATAATAACACTGCCTCCCTCACAGAATTGTGGTGAAGATCAAATGAGATGACATTCATAAAATGCTTGGCAAATCTTGAAGCATTGAAGAAACACCTACTTATCATCATCATCATCATCATCATCATCATCATCATCATCATCAGGTGGACCATGAAGATTGTTATTGCTACTTCAGCCCCCAAGACCATCTCCTAAGGCATAACAATTGCTTTGCTAGACTGTGTATCCAGGCCAGTGAAACATAGATCTTTTTTTTGTTTTGTTTTACTTTTTTGCTGAGGCAATTGGGGTTAAGTGACTTGCCCAGGGTCACACAGCTAGGAAGTATTAAGTGTCTGAGACCAGATTTGAACTCAGGTCCTCCTGACTTCTGAGCTAGTGCTCTATCCACTGTACCATCTAGCTGCCCCAAAACATGGATCTTTTAAGCAAGGTAGAAGATATGGACTTTTGAGTAATTGCTGATTCTTTTTGCCTTTTCATGCCCAATTCAGTAGAAGGACAGCTGAAGAGTTGGGTTTAAATCCTGGTTCTGGTGCTTACTATCTGTGTCACTCTGGCAAGGTCATATAAGCTCCTAAGGCCTCAGTTCCTCGTCTGTAAAATAAATAGCCATACTCAATGGCTTCTAAATTCGCTTCCAACTCTCAATCCATTAGCCTGTGGTCTTTGATTAGGTTCGTTTTTCATTGCTCTTTGGCTTTGATCTTTTGAGGTCTGTCTGAAGTGCCATCATCTAAACATCCTAGAGTCACATGTTGAAATCCACTTATTTCTGGGTCATTTGTCATCATCTCAATACATTCTTTTTGAGCCAGGAGGTTACTATTGGTTCAATGAAATGAAATTAATAGACTTTCCAGACCAACTGACTTCCGGCCAAGGAATATTTTAGGCCTTGAGGAGCATTTGCTTCATTAAGCTATCAAAGGCAATCATTAAACCTTGTGGAAGAACGTTGGGAATGATCACTTGCTCATTCATCTTTATTAGTGCCATGGGTGTCTGGGTATGATTATGACACCGATGAATGTTTCTTGCAGGAACACCAGGAGAGCATTCTGGGCAACACCATGCAGAGTGTCATCGCCCTACTCAACAATCTGGTTGCCTGCAAAGAGTCGAATATGAAGTTGCTCTATGAACAAGGTAAGGTGCCAGGTTCTGACTGTAATGTTGTTGAGGATGATTAGTTTTTGTCTACAAAACTAAAACCTATCATTTAAAACAGTGATCAATTCATTTCCTAAAGCTAAGATTTCATAGTAATACAGAACTCACTATTAATGCTTTTCACATATTAATTTCAGTGGTATGGATAGATCACAAATCCTTTCTGCACTTTTTAATAAAGAGTTTAGCAAATTGGGGCAGCTAGGTGGCTCAGTGGATAGAGCACCAGTCCTGAAGTCAGGAGGACCTGAGTTCAAATGTGACCAAGTAACTTAACTGCAATTTCCTCAATTAAAAATTTTTTTTTTAAAAAGAGTTTAGCGAGTTTAAAAAATTAGTTTGTGATAGATCTATCATTGGGTTTAGGATGATGATATCTTTTGACCCAGAGCACTGAACCTTAGAGAGAAAATTTTTAATTTAATACCTAGATATTGAGAACAGTTAATTAGATAGGAAGTTGCATTACTTCTGGCCTAGCCAGGCTCGAATCGGGTGTAAATTGGAAGCTATTATAAGGTGTGCTGCTTCTTTTCTTCAGGAGGCCCCACAGTTGGTCAGAGCTCCTCCCAGCTGTGTCCTGCCCTCCTCCTTCCCACCCCATGGCTTCTCTGCAGCAGCTTTTTTTGGGTATCTTTGGTACCATATTCCTTTCTTTCTTTTCCTTCCTAACCCACATCATGTTCGTCCTTTCTTAGATGAGTCTGTCTGCACTAAGCTAACCCAACCCTAAGACTGCCGGGGTGCAGTACATCTCTAGGTATCCAACACATGCCTTTAGTCATCACTGTATTTAGAAACCATGTTAAATACCAACCAAAAAATCTAGGTTCTTAAAAGACCTTTGAATCTTTCAAAAACTCTAGAAATCCATAGTTGACTCTCTGTGTAAGAAGAGATGCTTCATGTTCAGCTTAAATTGCCCTTCTCTCATTAACTTTCAAGCCTCTTGAACTATCATTTGTGGAGAGGAGAAAAAAACTAGGCCTTCCTCTTCTACCAGTGTTTCATAAATATCAAGTGTGGGGTTTTTACCAAATCCATTTCTCAGCTCTTTCTTCTCTAGTTTAAAGAGTCACTACCTTCTTTTCTACAACTTTAGCCAAGTATGATCATTTTATTCCTCATCTGTCTCTCCATTTACAGAGTCCCTTCAGCTAAATATCCCAATCAAAGACCCAGAACACACCAAGATCTAACTAGTTGTTTTCCAAAGATTCTGATATTTACTTATCAATAGTGAGAATGCAAAAGAGTCTGAAAAGAAAATTGAATGAGTTTCAATGTGCCTTATTCAAGCCTTCCTCTCAACCTCATTGGGTTAGGGGTATAAGCATCAGTTTTCCCAAAAAATGCTAGAGAAACTCAAGCTTTTACTGGGCCTGCCAAACCAGAAAGATTTTCAGTACTAGATTTACCTTTGGACGTCTTGCATTTTTAGTAGTAAGTTTGACCTAAGTCTTCTAAGACATTTATATTAGAAAGTAATGCATGATTTTCATTCATTCATTATTTTATGTGATTGTTTGGGTTCATACAAAAAGACTTTTGTTCACACATTTTCCTGGCATCAAATTCCATGTTATAAAACATTCAAGTGGTTCTTTCAATGAAGCTTCTTCCTATTTATTTGAAAACCCATTTGAAAGTTGGTTTTATAATCAACCTTAATTTTTTCATCCTAAAAGAGATAAATCATGGCGTAGATGCAAACTATTTCAAGGAATCTGACTTACTTTGTCCATAAGCAAGTTTCCCTCAGTTGGTATAAAACAGTTTTGCTTCCCCAGCACACACAACAATTGATGATGTTGAGAGGGAATCCATAAGCAATCAGACATGTGGTAAGTCAAAGCTAGTTTGGGATCAAAATGTCACATGATTCAGACGTGAACTGCTGAGAACTAACCACTCTTTGTGTTCTGTGTATTTTGTTTCTTTTTGTAATGTGCATTTACATTTATTACTATGAAATTCCTCTACTCTGAAGCTGTTTTCAAGTTCAGCTCATCATGTTTTTCTTGGTTTCAAACATTTTAATTCTTTTTTTTTTTTGTTTATTTTTTGCTGAGGCAGGTGGGGTTAAGTAACTTGCCCAAGGTCACACAATGGAGGAAGTGCTAAGTGTATGAGGCCAGATTTGAACTCAGGTCCTCCTGACTTCAGGGCTGGTGCTCTATCCACTGCAACACCTAGCTGCCCCCAAACATTTTTATTTTTATCAGGGAGAAAATTCATAACATCAAGTGAGACCTTTTCTTTTGTTTATTATATTTAAAAAATAACTGAATTATTAACATTTAAAAACTGGCTGCTGGCTAGTGTATATGCATTGACCTTTACATAATGGATATTAATACAAGTTTCTGTATTACTGGCGTGACAGTATGAATGATGGATTTACATGGCAAGCTGAGGTCATCCAATAAACCACAGCAGCTCCAAAGGAGAATTTAAAGAAATTATGTATGTCCTCAATAGCTCATGATGGCTCTAAAAAGAAATTTTTATTTCTCAGGAGGTTTATTACAAAACTGTCTAAATGGGTATTTACCCAGGAGACCAGAAAATCAGTTGGGTAGATGCTTTGGCTTTATGAATCAGTTGTATGTATTCAGTAGCTTTTAGAAAACCTTTTTCTTTTAAAAATGAAATTCAAAATAATGTCTTAAGTCTCATCCAATTCTCTGTACACCATACCTCTTTATCAAGATATTTGCAAGATTATGCTATTAAATTGCAATATATATCAAAAGGTAACAGTAACTTTATATATTTAAATCTGGCATGTCTTTAACATCTTAAAAGTTTAACATCTGTTTTCACAGTACAGGACAAGTAGAAAGTGAAACAGTTCAAAGGATGAGTTAAAAAGTCTTAATAAGTAAATGTACCTTGAAAGTCATCTTGCAGCTCTCCATTCAAGATAGGAATACCCTTTATAGCATCCCTAGATGAAGGTCATTCAACATCCAATCAAAACTTCTCTTAGCGAGCAAGAAACTTCCTGCTTCACAAAGCATCTCTTTAGTTTTTGAATGGCTCTAAGTATTAGCAAAAACAATCTCAGACTAAATGAAAATCTACTTTCTTGTAATTTGTACCCATAGGACCTATTTAAGCCTTCCAAGACCACACAGAATTCAGATCTATGGCTTATATCTATTTGGAGAATATTTCACAGAGCAAAAATCTTTAAAAAGACTTTAAAATAACCCTTTAAAGGGTTGGGAGAGTCTAAGCAAACTTTTAAAACCCAGACAGTAAACAATTCAAAATTATTTTTCATCAATTCATGATGAGGATCAATAAAGGGCTTATTTTTCAATTAAAAAATAATAGTTAATATAATCATTTGACTTCGAATAATATTTTCTCTTTAAATCCTCCGTAAGCTTTATGGGCCTCAGTTTCCTCATCTGTTAAATGAGGTATTTGAACTAAGTGGCTTTTTATTTCTATTCCAGGGCTAAATCTATAGTTCTTTAATCCCACTTTGATTTCATTCAGTGAACCCTCTCTTGTAGTTTATGGGCATTATATCTCTTTTTTTGCTCTTATTTTCTTTGGTTGCTCATTTTACTCCTCATTTACATTTCTAGCAAACAATTTGGCAAATGTGGTTATTGAATTTCATTTTTTCTTTTTACCATTCCTAGAGATAATTTAGTTATTTGTAAGTATAATCATTATCCTCAGATAATTGCCGATCAAACAGGTCTTTAAGAATTTCATTGAAGTGACATACAATTGGCCTTTTTTAGAATATACTATACCAAATGAAAGACCTTCATATGAGCATTGAAGATACATCAAGTTTTTTTGTGAGAAGATTGTGCTAGTAGTAAGCCTTTTCTGAGCACTGCCCCAGACCTTTCTACAGACCAGGAGTGGCCCCTTTTTTCCATTCCAAACCTCTCCAACCACTCCTCCCATACCCAGCCCATCATTTCTACCTATTGAAATATTTCAAGTATAGCTACCATGGATGCCACTTCCTCCATGATTCCTTCTTTAGTTAACTGTTTAGAAGTTATTCTTGCCATCTTAAATCTTCCAACATATGTTGGATTATATTACTTTTACACTTATTAAACTTGTATTATAGTTATCTTTGTAGAAATCTTTCCCTCTCTCTAAATTATAAGTTCTTTTAAGGTATTTAATCTTTATATTTACAATGTTTAACACAGTTTGTTGAAATGAAATCTTGTGTCTCAAGAAATTTAAATGGACAGCCAGGAATGGAAAAAACTTCTTACTCTATCTTATTAACCTAAGATAGAGTAGGAAATTAAATGGCGCCTTGGTCCCAAGACCGCTGAAGACTTTATAGATCAAAGTTCACCCTTCCAATGACCACTAGGAACAAATTGAGTGCTAAAGCAGATTACCCATGTAGACATTTGATGCTTCTTTCCACAAACTTTAAAGCCCACAAGACTATATGAAGCATGAATAGGAGCTTCTAAGATTAATGAGGTAAAAAACTATATTGCAGTAGTCTAATTCAACAGTCAGGAAGGTCCAGATCACTGCTGAAAGGACCAAGGCTGTGAGGAAAGATAAATGCTAGGCACTAAAAAAAAGAAGGAAAAGGAGCTTGTAATTTTGACTGCCAACTCTGATTTCATAAGTACTTGGGAGAGCAGAAAGCTTGAGATATCCCAAGTCTTGAATACTCATGAAAACTGATCTCTTAAGTTAGAGATCGCCAGCATCTTCTCACTTTTTCTAGACCTTTTCTAACCTCTTAATGTAGTGTCATTTTATCTATCTTGGGGTGTTTATCTTTAAGTAAAGATTTATTCTAGAATAGAGCTGGTGCCTGGGGGCAGGATTGGGGAGGTTCTTTTATTCCTTCAAGGACTGGTTATTCTATGTGTCTCAAGATGGCACAGGCATATTTTCTACTTTTATGTATTTAGTAATATCAAAGTCCTTTTTTGGAGGAACATTTGTTGAAGTATGATCCCAAATGTTCATTTAAAAGGGACAATTAAAGAAATTTAAAGAAACACTTATTAATTTGACACTTATACTCTAGTGACCAATTTAAAATGATGGGATTCACATGATTTTTTTAAAGCTCTTGATTTTATTCAGTAGTTCCAGTTTCTTCCTCTCAAATCAATTAAATATCAACAAGGCAGAGTATATAATTCACTTAGAATATTTATTCTTCTGTATACTCATGAAGATTATTTAAATGGGGAGAGGGAGAGAATCATATTTCAACCCAAAGTTTTTGAACCTGAATCAACATCCATTAAAAATGGACATTAATAGTGATTAATATTGGCAATACTTGGCAATACTTATTATAAAATATGTTCACGATGTGATGCTTAGCTATTCAGAGAATAATTGAAAAGTATGAATATACTTCCTGAGCAACACAATCCGAATAGAACATCAGAGAAAAAAAAATGTAGCGTAGGACTTTCTGGATTTGGGTATCGTTAGCAATTTAAGATCATGACATAATAGCTGGATTTTGCACTCTTTGTTGTCTTAAAGTTTTAGAGATTACTACTTCCTTACAGGAGTAAGGTGGACGAAGACTAACTTTTTCAAATTGTTTCTTAAACTCCCATCTTTGCACTCTTTCTTCACCCCTTCCTTCTCTTTTCCCTATTATCCAAAAAAACCCAGTGCTTTCTCAACTTTAAGTGGTATGTGTGAACTGAAGATAAAAATGGTTAAACAATTTTTCATTATAGTTCTTCCCCAAAATGACAGTTTTATTTTGGACAAAATATCATGTGGCATCAGCCAAGAATGTCACTTATTGAATTTTATGTCACCATAAAGTCAGGTTGATTAGTTGATTTATTTTTGTTGCCTCTCTTGCAGTCACACTAACCATGACAAACTTAGGGGACTTAATGATTTGACAGCCCTTAATGCCACTAATATCTGGCAGGTTTCATGTGATGAAGACCTGCCTACTTGTGAAATGGATGTTCTCAAAATGGTTTGTATCACCCCCAAAGACCAGTAAGCTGAAGAGTTTTAAAGGCCCAGGTGGAAGGTGGTTCCCTTTCCATACACTGATCAGAGTCTTGCTGGGAAATTGGTGATTTTCCCAGGTGATGTTTTGTTAGGAAACCAAAATCAAAGAGAAGTGTGGTGGGAATTGGAGTCAGAAGATCCCAGTTCAAATCCTGACAGTGTCTCACATGTTGTCGGAGTTTGGGCAGGTCTTTTAGTTCCCTCATATGGAAAGTGAGATCTGTGGAGGAGATTCAGAATTCTCAACCCTTTTCTTGACCCCTTTGACAATCTATGAAACCTGTAGTCTCTTTCTCAGAATAATGCTTTAAAAAGGCATACATTGGGGCAGCTAGGTGGCACAGTGGATAGAGCACCAGCCCTGAAGTCAGGAGGACCTGAGTTCAAATCTGGTCTCAGATACTTCCTAGCTGTGTGACCCTGGGCAAGTAATTTAACCCCAACTGCCTCAGGGGAAAAAGGCATACATTAAAATACACAGTATTCTCAACCTAAACCAACTATATTAAAATTGGTATCAAAGTCTATATTGGTTTTTTTAAGTTCATAGACCTCAATTTAAGAACTAGACTAAATGAGGTCTATTTCCATTATTAATCTATGTCCCCCTGAATTAATCTAGCACTCCCTAACTGAATTGTGTCACCGAATTTCAGCCCTAGAAGAGACTTCTGACATCTTGTAATTCATCTTGTACCTGAACATCTGTGTGTGTGTGTGTCTTTGTCATCCTTTCTGTCTCTTATTTCTGTCTCTCGCTGTTTCTATCTCTCTCTACCCCTCCACAATCAGATAAGAGACAAATAGATGTGTACATGTTTGTGTCTGTGTGTGTATGGTGGGGGAGGAGAGAGAGACACACAGAGACACAGAGAGACACAGAGACAGACACAGAGACAGAGACAGACACACAGACACACACGCAGACACACAGACGTGCAGACACACAGACACACACACAGAGACACAGAAAAACAGAGACACTCAGAGATACACACACAGAGACATGCATAGAGACACATACACAGAGAGATACACACAAAGAGACAGAGAAACGAAGAAGAGATTTATTGGGCCTATGTCACAGTAGGATGAGGAGAAAAGTTCATGTTCAATGAGGTTTATGTCTAAAAGATCTCTACAGTTGATTAGCCACAAGTTCCACCATAACTTTT
>JAJPUD010007887.1:0-10019 GCA_023553655.1 Myrmecobius fasciatus | reverse complement strand
CTATAATCCTTAGATTGTCTCTCCTAGATCTATTTTCCAGGTCAGTTGTTTTTCCTAGGAGAT
This sequence comes from Myrmecobius fasciatus, assembly GCA_023553655.1. Classification (NCBI taxonomy): domain Eukaryota; kingdom Metazoa; phylum Chordata; class Mammalia; order Dasyuromorphia; family Myrmecobiidae; genus Myrmecobius; species Myrmecobius fasciatus. The sequence continues at coordinate 9,956 of JAJPUD010007887.1, read as the reverse complement.
ATTTCATGTTTTTCTCTTTTCATTTTTTTGTTTTTGTTCGACTGATTGTTGAAGTCTTGATGAGTCATTCATTTCCAATTGTTCAATTCTAATTTTTAATGTCTTATTTTCTTCAGTTACTGTTTTTAGTTCCTTTTGCAACTGACCAATTACATTTTTTTGTTCATTGCATTCTTTTTCCATTTTTTCTATTTTATTTTGCAGTGATCTCATTTCGTTTCCCCATGTTTCTTCTAACTCTCTTTTAAGATTTTTTATGTAATCTTCAAAAAAAGCCTTGTGACATGGAGACCTTTATGTCTCTCTTTGTGGCTATTTCTGGAGTTGCTTTACCTTTAGGGGCCTCAGGATTTGAGGTCTGTTCTTCCCTCTCTCCATAAAAGTTGTCTAGGGTGAGAGCTCTTTTTGGTTTTTTATTCATTTTTTTTAAAGGTGTGAAGTCTGTTTAGGCCAAAGGTGGGACAGCTGCTTTAATTTTCCCTGGGGCAGTTCTGCTGATTGAGTTATTTCAGGAACTGGGCAGTTCTGCTGATTGAATTATTTCTGGTGCCTATCAGTCCTGTTGATTGATTGATTGCTTTAAGGTGCTGTGTAATGGCAGCCAGGTCCGACGCTCACAGGAGTTCAGTGGCTCACAATCTATCCCCCTCAAAAGGCAGACCCTCCAAACCACCTGCCCACAATCAGGACAGATTGGTCCAAGAGGCCTGCAGAAGACTCCCAGGTGTGTGAAAAGCACAACGCTCCCACTCCTGTTCTGACTTTTGTTCCAGCTCCTTGCTCCAGTTCCCTGCCCCGGTCTCCCTGCGATGCAGTCTGGGTTCAGCAGATCACCCCCCTGCCCAATTAAAACAGACCTGTTTTGAGGTTCTTCCAGAGTATCTTCTTCTAGAATCGTGTTGTTCTCCAGATATTGTGGATTTTTTTTTGCTTCAAAATCAGTCTAGAGGCTTCATATGTTGTTGGTTTGAGGGGAGGTTAGAGGAGGTTACAGAGACTCCTGTCTGATCTCCGCCACCATGGCTCCACCCCCGGAAGGAAGTCCCACCATAACTTAATGTCATGTATATGTCACCATAAACTCTTTGGCCTCTGCAGTTTCCAGCCTTACTGATTTCACTTCACATTGTACACTATGCATTCCATACAAACAGAAATGTTATTAACTATTCCCCCATCTAGTTCTTTCCTTTCCTATTTTCATAAAATCATATGGATTATTTTCTCATCCCTTCCTCTTTACTTGTGATTTTTGAAGCCCTTCTCTGCCTTCAAGGTCCAACTCAGGTGTATTTCTTCCATGTAATCCTTATCTGATCTTCCTTACACTCCCCATCCTGTTGAAAGTGATTTCTTCAGTCACTTCCAGATCATTTAATAAACAAGCTGGAGGACTAAAGAGATCCTGAGAATCTTAAATATCTCTGAAATAGCAGTTACATTCAAGAGAAAAGTTTCAGCTATCTCCATGACCTAGGTCTAGGGCACCAAGAACCCATGCCAAGTAAAAATCCAGCGAATTGATGAGAGAATACCTGACTCCTAATGCAATAGCTCAGATCTCCTTTTCCCTTTCCCCAACTCAGCAGTACTATTGCCAGCCCACCCACAAAGTTGTATCAAAAAAAAAACTTTCCAGCTTTATACCCAATGTCCATCCCTTTCCCCTCTCCCCTTAAAAAAAAAACAAAAAACAAAACAGCAGAAATTTGCTCAAGTTCAAAGAACATGGCAAAGCTCAACAAAAGAATGAAGCTGCAGAGAAAATAGGACAGGATATTTGTGGGATGGGGTAGCACTCTAGTAAGCCTGATGAAAAGAGCCTCAGATCCATCTGTGGCCATCTCTATCCCCCAAGAAGTCACTTTGGGTAAAAGCTGAATTTTGGTAAATCATTAATTTCCTAGAGTGGGAGGTAGCTAAAGAGCTTTAAGATCTAATCACCAAGGAAACCATCATCAGGTGAGAGGTAGTCATAAAGTGAGCAATGGGGGAAGAACAAAAACAAACAAAAAACCTAAAATTATCAGAGATATAAGGAAGAAACTCAATTAAAGGCCTTGAACATAAGTAGATACGTCAATAAGGAAGATATTATTAGTGAAAAGAAATATGACCTCCAGATCAGAGAAAAGAGTCCAGGCGTCTATGAATAAACATTGTAAGACAAAGAGAAATGAATCGATATCTGATGAGGCAGATCGCCTTATAGATTACCAAGAGATCATGGAACCACAGCAGGATGTTCCCATATGGTTTAAAAGAGAAATAGAATCATGAAAGCAAAATTTATGCCCTGCAAAGCAGAAATAATTGGCAGAATGGAAAATCTTGAAATTACAATGACAAATTTCACCAAAGAAAAAGAAAAAAAATAAAAGATTTGGATTGAAAATTCATGGAAATGAACTACAGTATTGAACAGAGAAGCAAAAATCTATAGCATTATAAGAAAGCTTCATAGAACGAAAACATTGATTGTGAAGATAGAATTATAAGGACAATTAAAGAATATCTCTTAAAGACCATAATGCAAATCTACATACCATAATTAAAGAAATAATAAAAGAAAACTACCCAGAATCTTTAGACACAGTAAACTAAGTGCTAATTGAAAGTATCCCTAGATTGCCTCTAGCAAAAACCATGTTCCAAACAGTTCCCTTGAGAAATATCAGATTTTATGTTCAACCAAAAGAAAGACCTTCAAATATAGTAGCAAGAAAATTTAAACAATACAAGATTATTCTAGAATACTAGAAACTGCAGGAGAAAATGGAATGATTATAAAAGCAAAGGAATTTAAGGTGCGACCTCAGGAGAAGTACACTGCAAATCTGAGCCCTAATCAAATGGAAAAACACAAACATTTATTAAAATGATGTTTAAAACATTCCTAGAATGAAAACCAGACTTACCTGAAGAAATTATTTCCTTCTCAAATACTTGAGATAAAAGAAATACATAAAGAATAAATAAATAGAGCAACTAGAACAATAACAACAACAAATGTGAGACCATCAACAGATTTTTTTCTAAATGTACCAGGTTAAAAGCAGCATTCATAAGTGACTCTTGCTAACCAGAAGTGGTGATAGAAAAAATAGGCTTGAAATGTCATGTACTAAAAATATAAACCCTGCCTACAGATGAACTAGTGTTCTTCAAGGGACTACATTTCAGAATGAGGGGAGGGAGTTCAGAGAAGGGAAGTGACATGATAAAGATAAAAGGGAATATGTGATGTACTCTAATCAAGTGAAATATTAACAATGAGTGGAAAATAACTCCTATACTCTGTCTGGAAGAAGAAAGCATATAGGAGAATGGGTAAGAATGCAAAAATAAGAAATTAAAAAGAAGGGAAAGAAAGGGGAGGAATCTTGTTTCTCTGTTGAGAGGGGCCACCACTGATGAGTGTTCCTCTGAGAGAAGAGACATACAGTAGTTATGATCTTCAGGGATTTGGTGCTAGGGGAGACCACTCCCCACATCATAAATGGAATCAGAACTCCTGGAAGCAAATATCACCCAAGAATGTAAAAGGACATGGACCCAGGGAGGAGAATTCAAGGCAAAAAAAAAATCCAACCCCAAGACAAAAACAAAAACAAATCTAACAATGAGGAAAGTGAAGGATAATAATGAATAATATCATCAGGTGGCACAGAGGTCAGTATTATCCTCCTTTATCTTCAGGAATTAGTTTGAAGTATAAGAGAAAAAAAAAGGAAGTCTGTCAGCAAAGTCCAAGACAATGATAAAGAAACTGTCTAGAAGAAAATGCCATGAGGCACATAAGGTTTAAAGAATGAAACAATCATATGGGCCATTAGCCAAAAAATAAGTCTAGAATAGACAGATAATCAAGAATGAGAGAAGGAAATCATTTTTTAAAAAGCTTTTTATTTACATAACATATGTATGGGTAGTTCTTCAACATTGATCCTTACAAAGCTTTCCATTACAAATTTTCCCCCCTAGTCGCCTCCCCTCCCTTAGATGGCAGGAAGTCCACTACATGTTAGTTATATTAAAATACTTGACAAGTCGAATATATGTATACATAAGGAAATCATTTTTTGAAAAAAGCATAGGAAATGAATATTTTAAAACTAACCAAAAAAAGTTGAAAAGGAGCACAAGAAAGGGGATTCTACTTAAGTACTTAACCAAAAGCAGAGAAAGAGGGGAAAAAATAAATAGATAAAAGCAAGGAAGAAAAAAGAATAAGCAAAAATACAGAATCGAAATAAGGGGTAAGAAACAAAACATGAAGGAGGCTTGAGGATGAAAGGAAAAGAATGGGAATGTAACAGTCTTAAGGTGGATTAAAGTAAAATTACTTGAGACATAGTACTGTTTACAAAGGAGAAACGGGAAAAATTCTTAATTAAAAATATATTACAAACAAATGAAGGAAAATATAAATATAACTCCTATTTAAATGTGAATATATTAAACAAATTCAGTAAAATGAAAAAGTGACTGAATACAAAAACTAAATGTTACAACCCGTTCTTTATAATTTGTTGCTCAGTCATCTCCATCATGTCTGACTTTTCATGGCCGTTTGGGATTTTCTTGGCAAAGATACTAAGAGTTTTTGCCATTTCCTTTTCCAGCTCATTTTCCAAATGAGGAAACTGAGACAAACAGGATTAAGTGACTTGCTTAGGGTGGCACAACTATTAAGTATCTAAGGCTAAATTTGAACTCACAAAGAGGGGTCTCCCTCAGTCCAGGCCCAGCACTTTATCTCCTGCACCACCCAGGTCCCCTCTGCCACATTAAGAAACAAAAAATGGGCCATTTCTATTACTCTTAGATTTTAAGAAGAATTTTAATACTGTGATACTCTTCCTCTCAGCAGTAAGGATAATATGCTTATATTTATCCATCCTAAGTCATTCTTTTCACAATCAGATCCAAATTCAACAAACATTTGTTAGGCATTTGCTAGGTACAGAGTATAATGTAGATATTGAAGATGCAGACATGGAAAAGACATTGGCCCTATCCTTAAAAAGCTCATAAATTAATGAGGGATATAATATTCATTAAAAAAAGTATGAGACTCTAATACCCCCACCTTTTTAATAATGTGGTGGAAGGAAGTTTAGACTTATCATTTCTCAGGTCCCATTTTACTCTAAAATTCTTTGTTTTTTCCTTTTGTTTCTTTTATACATGCCAGAGTATGTGAATACCCTGCAATCACCAAAATTGGAACCACAGAGAAAAGTTAATGTAATGGAAGAAAGCTGTTCAGATGTAAATTGTTTTCTCTGAAAGTACTTCCACAGCATGTTGAAACATACATTCACTTTTATTCCCTTATGTCCAGACTGCTGACACTCAAGAAGTAAAGATTAAAATGAAAAACCAGGCAGGTTGTAGACCTAGGGATATAGACAACTAACATCTGGAGTCCTTTTTCCTCCCTTAAGTAGTTAAATCTGCATAGCCCAAAATCACCCAGACTATCTTTTATATTCTCTATTTTAGAGGAAAAACAATGAATGATGTCTGGTAGCAATTACTCCAGTCCTTCCCATATTAAGGAAATAGAGGAATGCTTAAATTGAGGCTAGTTATTAAAATGAGGACTAGTAATAAAACTTTGCAGTAAGAGCTTTATCACTCATTTACAGATTTTGAAAAAAGATAATAGTCAACCTTCATGGGTAAAGTGTCCTATTCATCTTGCGGTCCATTGCTTTGACTTTTAGCCAAATGTCAAGAGATTAATTAGATTTCAAAAGTCTTTATATATGTCATATTGTTGAAGTCTGTTGAATCTTCCACACTTAAAAAGTGAGTCCCCAAAGCCTAGCAATCTTACGTTAACGTTTTCAATAAAAAGGGGGATCTTGTCAGTCTTCTACTCTTTTGGATATATAATATAGTGATTGGCGAAATTTAAAATGTACTTTGATCTGTATAAACCCCCAGTATTGGATGTTATCCAGTTCTTTGCAAAGCTCCTTTCCCTCTGAGTCATTGCATTTCATAACTGCAAACAACTGAATAAATCCTCTACCAGTTACCTCCCATTTTGTTAACATCAATTTTCACCATAATTGATTCTCATTCTACATCAGACTCCCTCCTACTCTTTTCTCTAAGAACTCTCTGTCCTATTCTCCACCAACATAACGTGCATGGCATAATATATTTACTGAAGAGGCTATTGAACCTGATTGTCCTTCTTTTCTTCCCTGTGTTTGACCAAATGCATCATGCTACATGTTCCAATCTCTCTAAGTGGGCAGCCTGGGATAGTGGAAGGACTTGGATCAGAAGATCAGAACTCTTGACCCAGCTCCAGACTTTTATAATTCTGTGGACTAGTCAAATTTCAGCGCTTCCCTAAGTTTGGTTTCCTTAGCTATAAGGCAGGGATACGTGAATGGGAGTAACAGAGGTTCAGAGAGACTGGGGCTGATGCTGATTCTGTTCAGGGACAAAATTGCCATCATTTGATTGTTCCACATCTGACCTCTTGGCTCCAATTCCCTTCTAAGAGTTCCTGAATCCCCACTGCCAGGAAACCTTGTGTTAGCTCACCTGTACTCAGGTCTCCCATGGATCTCCTTGCTAGGACCCTTATTCTAGTAAGACCTCCTCTATTGGGAACCTACACAAACACTCTTAAACCAATGACCATAAGAATACGGTTATGTGCACAAAATAAATAACCACTCATTTATATCAGGCTTTATTGTATGCAAAGCTCTTTGCTCACAACATTCCTGTAAGTGATTGAGTACAGGTATTTTTATGTCTATTTTATAATTATAGAAAATGAAGTTGAAATGATCCATGTGACTTGCCTAGGGTCACACAGGGCTCCTGACTCCAAATCATTCTCTTGACACTATGAATACAAAAGTACTTTATATTCATAAGGCTTATATATTAATGATACCTCCTTGAAAGTCTGGACTGCCTTGCATATGTATTTGTATCCTTAGCATGTACTAAGATACTTAATGATTGCTTGCTGCTCCACTGGTGGATTATGAATACAAACAGTGATCCTTGTCCTCCATAACAGCCCTACTATGATATCAGTCTCATTGGGGCCTTTGTTTTCAGAGCTACACAAAGTGTGACCAATCCAGAGAAAAACGCCAAGTCTGGGCCCAGCAACAGACTACACTTATTTGCCAAAATGAATCTCACCAAAGACTGAGAGTCCAGTCCCAATGGGTTTCCATTATTTAAATATTAAAGTGTAATCCCAACCAGCCCACAAACTCCTTTTGTTTCTGCAGATTATGGAAGAATGTTAGAAGAGGGTATAGGCATTGTTAACTCCTATTAGTCTGTCTTTAAACATGAATTTTTAACTGTTGGCTCTTTGTCCAATGACGGGTTGATATGAGACTCCAGAAGGAACCACATGACCTTATTCAAGGAGAGAGTTGGAGAATATTACATTTAATGAGTACTTTTGCAGAAAATCAGTTGATCTGTCCTATCAGGTAGGGAATATCTGGTTACTGATTTTGGTGTCAAATCTAAATCAGCTGTTTGTATTCGAGTCAGTCAAGCTTTTATTGAATGCTTACTATGTGCCAGGCTCTGTGTTAACTGCGGAGAATGCACATGCAAACAAAAAAAGAGACAGCCCTTTGCTCAATGAGTTTACATTTTAATGGGGATAAACCCAGGACAGGGCCTGGTGGAAAAGTCCTGCTGTAGGTGGCTTGATGGGAAATGAAGAGATGACCAGATCGGGCCCCCTATTTACCCAGAAGTTCTAAGAAAAATGATGATAAAATGGAAGAAAAGGAATCATGGCTGGAGCTGAGTAAGTAAATTCAAAAGAAATTTGTGCTAAAGATGATATCATTTTGAAGGGCTAAAGAATCTACCTTTAAGATATTGCAAAAAAAGATTAGAAGAATAAAAAATATCCCAGAATGTAATATTACCTCAAAAAGGTGGGCAAAAACATCATGTTTTGGCCCATGTGCCTACTTTCTTATTTATTTTCTGAATTTCTTTTGAGAATTGCCTATAAACATAATCAAAAATGCCACTGATGAAAACATGAGAAAAAACCAGGGAGGCCTTCATAGGTGATATTCTATTATGTCTGTACTGTCATACAGTTCAGTTAAGAAATAGATCAAATATAAGCTCATACTGTCTTTATTATTTGTTGATTATTTTTTAAAAATTGATTCAAGAGATCAAAATGCAGCTTTAAAGGCTTTCTTCTAAAAAGATATACATACATACATACAGAATCTCTCTGCCTCTCTCTATATACATATATATATATATGTACAAGTGAGAGAGAGAGAGAGAGAGATATGTTGACTTTGATAACATGCAGCAACAGATCATCCTGTGATTAAAAGTATCAGGCAAGCTATCAAGCAAAAAGATTTATGTTGCACTAAGAATGTTTATTTTATCATGTGGAAGGTTCTTCAGCTAGCATAGAGGCACCCCCTCTCACTATATACCTCCAGATGATCTAAATTATGGAAAAATTGTGCCAGTTGTAACAGGCTCACAAAAAAATGCATGACCACTCAACTGAGATCACTTCTTATAAGAAACTTGAATAGATAAAGGCATATTACCCAGACTATATTGTTATATATCTGTAAATGAGTGAACAACAGTCTTCAAAAACTGAAAATTTTCAGTGGAGAGAGCCATGATGGGCATAAGTTATGTGCCAGATTTGTGTATAATAAGTGGCATAAAAGATGGAAAAGAAAAAGGGCTCTTGGGCAGCTAGGTGGCGCAGTGGATACAGCACCAGCCCTGAAGTCAGGAAGACCTGAGTTCAAATTTGGTCTCAGACACTTAATATTCCCTAGCTGTGTGACCCTGGGCAAGTCACTTAACCCCAATTGCCTCAGCAAAAAAAACAAAAAAAAAAAAAAAAAAAAAAAGAAAGAAAGAAAAGAAAAGAAAAAGGGCTCTGTGTGTATCTTGAGAGCAAAGGAAAATTGACGTGCAGTCAATGTTCTATATTATTAGCTCTCTCAAAATATTAAAAGATCTAGAGAAAAGCCTCCAGTGTGGAAGATTGTTTACATAATATGAATACGAATCTCTTTGGATTCTTTGCCAGTCATGGGATTAGATTATTCATATAAAAAGATCATGGATCAATTGAAGTATCTTGTTTATTGGCAAAAATGTTCCACATTTAAAGCATTGACTTGAATACAATGTTCTTTCTAAAGGAAATAGTCTTAAGGGAGCAATATCAATATGATAGATATTTCAGGTCATTATTCTAATATTTAGAGATTTACACTTTTCCATGTATGATCTATTAACTACTGTACCTTAGGTTCAATGAGATGGGCTTTGTGGGCAGAGGACCAAATCAAGCTAATTGGACCACATAAGGACTGCCTCAATGATGTTATACTCTTAACTAAGTTGCTTGGTCAAAGTGCAGTGTTATAAAATTGTCACCAAATCATGAAATTTTTTTTAAGGACAAGGTTTATTTTACTTGAAAACTAGGGAGAAATAATCACATTGAGGAAAGGACTTGAGAAAATACTTTCATTCAAGCCTTAAAAGTTTGATCGAACTAAAGAATTTTAGGACTTAAATTACATAACTTAGTTGCTTGGGGCTAATAAATTATATATCTCATTCCTGTGTATATTTTTATACTTTTAAAAAGACAATTTCAAGATCATTTTAAAGAAGATGGCTAGTTGCTTTTATTTTGTTTGTGGAATTCCCATAATACTCTTAACAGGGAAAATGGGACCAGAGAAATCATTTAATTCCCAAAGACATTTAATAGAGGTCTGCTGCTTGGTTTTGCTTTCTTGATCATTCTATTTTACAGTGAGGCAACTAACCTTTAAAGCACAATATAAAAGTGAGTTATCATCATCATCATCATCTTTATTGTAGTATTAAAGTGCCATTATTATTAACCAAAGGCAATGTACAATTAT
>JAJPUD010007886.1:77161-99310 GCA_023553655.1 Myrmecobius fasciatus | reverse complement strand
ATATATATATATATATATATAATTTATATGTAAAAACTTATTTGAGCTACAAAACTATCCCAGGAGTGAGGGGCTATTATTATTCCCATTTTACAAATGAGAAAACTGAAATTTGTAGACATTAAATAAGTTGTCCAAAATCACATAGGCAGGAAGTATCTGAGGTAGAATTTAAATTTAAATCTTCCTGATTCTACATCCTGAATATTATAGGCATCCTTACCTCAAGCTGAGAAAGTTTAGACTAAATCTCGTTCTATGAAGAGCATGAAGATTTCAGAGCTATAGCTGGGTAGTGCAAACAACTCTGGTTTGAGTCAGGAGGGACCTGCATTTGAATCCTGCTCTTGATGCTTATTTGGTGTTGGGGGGGGGAAGTCAAAGACTCATAGGGACTGCATATTGTGAACCATCTAATTCAACTCTTCTATTTAATATATGAAGAAACTGAGGTCTAACCAGGTGAAGAACTTGCTTAACATCATATAGGCAGTCAGTTTCATAATTGAGATTTGAATAACGATACACAAACTTCCAAATCCAATGCTCATTCCATGGCATCATGATATGGGATACTTTAAAAACAAAACAAAAGAAAACAAAAAACTATATCATTCCTCCCTTTGCCCCAATCCCTACCATTTATCTTTTTCTATAAATCTGTTTTTAATATACTGAGTTCAAATACAGGAAGACATGATTCAAATTCAGTCCCAGATACTTAGAGGTATGACTTTGGGAAAGTCATCATATTTGGATGTACTTAATAAATTCCCTAATTCATGCTTCAAATTCATCCATCCTAGATTTTTATTATCTACCTTGATGCTGCACTACTCTCCCCACATGGAAGAGCATTCTCTGGACCTGACCGTATCTCACTTTCTGGGGGAGTTAATATACTAAATTTTGGACTTCTACATTGAAGTTTAGTTATATATACCAACTATTAGTGAGTACAAATTACTTAGCCCACTATATCCAATTGACTCCAAATCATATTCAATACTCATCCATTCTGATCATCTTCCCATCGATTCTGTATTTGTGCATGAATTGCCTTCCCCCGCCCTCTTCCCCTGCTCCCGGAAAAGTCACCATGTCAATATTACCATTGCTTTGGAAAGGGTATAAAAATCAACTGCTCTATGACTCTCATTCTAAAATCCATTTCTTGGTCCTTACTTCTCTATATGTGCTATTTCTCTCTGCTAGAATGTGTCTTGAGGGCAGAGACTATTTAGCTTTTATATCTATACTTTTATATCTCCAAAATTAAAAAAAATTCTATAACCTGTCATTGGTTATAGATTGGCAAGGGATTCTACATTCATTGGTGGAGATCAATGTCACATCACATTAGAGGAGCAAGGCAGAGGAGAGCTCCAGTCTCTTCAGGTCATTTCAGTCTCTTTGAGAGTCTTTGGACTTTTGAAGCTTCTACTTTCCAGCTTTGAGAGAGAAGATGGATGACGCCAAGTACGTTTCAGTTTGCTGAAGATAGAATAAGTCTTTAGGAAAAAAAAACTGACATGAGAGGAACTAGTAGTTTCTACCATTTCCCTATCATTAGATTATTACGCTACAGACTTTGGAGAATTTCCTTTTTGGTGAGATCTGGTACTCTTTCTCTTGGTTGAGCTAAGTTACCTCTTTCCCAATGGTAGAGTTCTTTTACTCATATTATCTGGTATATATTCTCCTATTTCTTTGATTTCTGTTTAATTTTTGACCTGAATAGATAGGTTTCATAGATACTTACCATGTGTATTCATTGTGGCACTTGTATTTGAGGGATAGGGAGTTGAGCCTTGGACATAAAGCTTGATTCTCCCTGGTAGTGTGGTAGTATAGTTTCCTGATAAGTGGGACTTCTCTCAAGAATAAAGAATGACTGGTTCTGAGACCTGCCCTTGCTAAAGTAGAACTTGGCAAAAAGCTTGGTGGACAGAATTTATAAAACATAAGTTTCAGAGATAGCTATTCCAAACATGATTCTTGCTTTTGACCCTTTTTCTGAAATAATACTTGGTGAAAATGGTTAACTATTAATAACAGTGGTAAGGAATCCTTGAGGGGGAAAAAATAAAAAATAGGAAAAAAAGAAGAGACATTCTGAGAGAGAAGCCCATTTATAACCCATAATGTAGGCAAGAAAGATTTCATAAAGTAATCCAGAATGTAGAGAAAATAGATTCTTGGTCTCTGGCTCTCCTTTCTTCTGTCCCTATCCCTGTCTCTTTTACTCTCTCTTCTCTCTCTGTCTCTTTGTAACTCTGTCTCTGTCTGTCTGTCTCTCTGTTTCTGTCGCTCTGTCTCTGTCTCTCTCTGTGTCTCTCTTTGTATATGTCTCTTCTGTCTCTGTCTCTTCCTTCTTCCTTCTCTTCCTCCCTCCCTCCCTCCTCCTTTACTCTGCGTACTCATTTATTCACATTCTAGCAGAGGGAAATAACATATAGAGAAGTAAGGACCAAGAAATGGATTTTAGAATGAGTCATAGAGCAGTTGATTTTTATACCCTTTCCAAAAGCAATTGTAATATTGACATGGTGATGTCAGGAGAAGAGGGCAGGAGAAGACAATATATATGTAAATATCTGTCTCTTTTTCAGTCCTTTATCTCTATCATCTGTCTCCATCTCTCTCTGTTTCTTCATCTCTCTGCTTGCATGTCTCTCTGTCTCTCTTTCTCTTTCTATCTGTCCCTGTTTTTATCTGACTCTGTCTCTCCATTTCTTTCTGTCTTTCCCTCCCTACTGTTAACATTCAGAGTAATTTGATTAGAAGATATTTAAGATCATAGACAGAGATCTAGAAGCCTGGAAGGCTAAAGGGGACCTTAGAGGTCATCTAGTTCAACACTTATTTTATAGATAAGGAAACTGAGACTCAGAGAAATGAAGTAACAAAATCATACACAAGTAGTATCAGAACCAGGATGTAAACTGACCTCCTCTGATTACCAACCCACCACTCTTCCCACTACATTATCTCATCAAAGCATTAAAATCAGCTAGGTGTTTAGAAATCCAATCAGTAATAACCACAATCTTGGAGAAAGAAGGAAAAGTAGACAAAGGATTATCTGGGACAAATTCTTCTTAGCAACTCTGGTCTATTGCTTTCTATTAACTTCTTCACATCATTTCTGGGTTCCTGTGGGAAGTTTGCTAAGCCTTGTATACAGTTCCTTCAGGGACATGACAAACTTTGTATAACCTGAAAACACACACAGCAGTATTATTGTCTATTTTATTAGATTGCAGCTGGCTGTCCAAGCTGTATCTACAAGAGGGATGTCAAAGTACAGAAAGGCCTTTAGAGTGATCAGCACGACCTGCTCAGAAAACTGGGGAGTAGGAGGGGTAACCGTCACTATTTACCATTCCACCATGTTTTCCTGTATGCACAATCAACTCCTCTTCTTGCAATGAGACCTAGGGAAAGGTTATTTACCTGAATTTATTACTTAGCAACCAAGACTCTACCTCCAGAGAATGTTATTCTATGGATTGCCAAGTAACTGAGTGGGACAATTACTAAATAGCTGGCCTACTAATCTACATATCCTTTAACCTTAGTCAGCTGAAAGATGGGTTGCTGACAGCTAACAAACAATAGAAACACACCCTAATATTTTATTTAAGAGCTGAGGGAAGCCACAGCTGAATGGATCCTACAATCAGTTGGACTTAACTGTTTTAACTTAAATGCTCTGCTCATGAAACTGTTATTTAGAGCAGCTATTAAAAGGGATGTCAAATCACAGCAGGCATTAATGCCTCTTCCTATTGGAAGCCTGGCCCACAAAGTTTTAGAACTGGGTTTTCTATGTCACTGAGCCCAGAGAAGAGGGTACCATTTCTTAGTTCTCATGTGGTCCTTCAGCAAATGGTACACTTTGGTAAATTTCATTGTTGTTCAGTTGATTAGCTGGGTCCAATTTTTTTGTCATCCCATATGGGCTTTTCTTGGCAAAGATACTGTCGTTTGACATGTCCTTCTCCAGGCAAATTCATGTTCTTTCTTAAATGAGATGAATTATGAGAAGCATCTATGTAATGGCTAGGAAAGGAAATTAAGAGTCAGGAAGACCTAGTTTGAATCCCATTTCTGATACATACTAGCTACGTGACCCAAGGCAAATTACTTAAATTCTTAATGCTCTAAACAGTTTTTTAAAACTAAGAAGTTCTACCAAAGGTGTCTATCTACATTAATGGAGGGACTATCTTCATTTAGTAATTCCATATTTGAAGCAAATCACAAATCAACTTTCTGTCCTTCTCTGTGTAGCACATAATATAGTGGAAGCTCATTTCCTTAAAGGTTCAGTACTTTACAAAGAAGACCAGAGGAAGGAAATGTCTTCAAGATCTCAAATAACCAGAACTCAAACTAAGGCTTCAGGACTCCCAGATCATTGTTTTGGCCATTGTAACACAGTGCTTCATAGAGAAAATAATATTAGAATTGAATGTTAATAAATGAGTGGAGAGGAGCCCTTTTTCAATAGATGAAGATGAAGATGAAGTGGAAGTCGTTTGAGAAAAGTTTTTAAAAAGACACAGGTAGAAATAGTAGTTTAGTTTAGTTTAGTTTGACTGGATTATAGGGTGCTTGAAAGAGACAGATACAAAATGATAGGTTGAAACTAGATTTTGAAGGGCTCTGAATGACAGTAAAAGGAATCTGGACTTTATTTGCTAGATAATGAGTAGATATTAGAATTTTTTTTTAAAGAAAGGAATGGCATAATCATTATTGGGTTTAGTTAATTGATTTGGTGAAGGTATGTAAGATGTGTTGCAATAAAGAGTGAATGGAACCAAGGACAATGCTTGAGTTCTTATAATATTACAGATCACAGGTAATGAGGTCCTAAACTTAAAGGTGGTTTGTGAGGAAAATAGTACAACTAATTATTTTACAGGTGTGAATACTAATGCTTAAACAATTTAAGTGCTTCAGGTTCCTTAGTTATTACAAGGTGGAACTAGGACTCAAATCCTTATCTTTGGATTTCATGAGTAGTACTCTTTACATCCAGATAACTTGTCATTCTAAGTGGTAAAGGTGAGAGGAAAATCTAGTGGTGTTTCAAATGAAGTCCTTTAGAACCATTTTTTTGAAATTGCTTAGAGTTAGTTTCTGAGTCACACATGGGAATGAATTTACAGTCATACTTTGTGTTTGATGACATTTGCTTACTTTTATTTCTTCCTATTCTCACAAGATTTGTCTTTTCTCTGAATCATCAGTCTTTGAAATCCTTTCCTTCTTCTTTTGGTTTTAGGGACTCTACATATAAAATGAGGGTGTTCTATTAAATCTTCCAAGTTTCAGTTCAAATATTCTAGTAATTTGAAGATTTATTACTATTGAAGATATTAAAAAATCATGTGATGGGGTTTGGTGGACAATTCAAAAAGACCACTTCCAAAGAGACATGGAAATATCATTAGAATAAGAAGATTTCCTCCAAAGGGGATTAATTTGAAAGGGGATGACATTAATTTAGAGGAATGAGTTTTGATACATTTACTTAAAGGTTGTTGGGTGCACAGTGGATAGAGTACAAGGCCTGAAATCAGGAAGACTAGTCTTTCTGAACTCAAATCTGGCTTCAGACATTTACTAGCTGTGTGATCCTGGGCAAGTCACTTAAATCTCTTTGCCTCCAATTCCCCATCTGTAAAGTAAACTAGAGAATCATACAGTATCTTTGGATCAAATGGAATCACAAAAAGTTGATCACAATTGAAATGACAGAACTATTACAGCAACAGTAAACATTTACTTAAAAATCAGTCATTTTAGTTACATGTGGTTTGGTCTTTCCTGATCCTCACTAAAAAATTCACTTCTCTTCCTTTCCAATTGTTAGTGCACTCTCCCTCTTCAAATTGCCTTTTATTTTAGTTACATGGACAATTTATGTTTAATAGTTATATATATAATATACATATATATGTATACACACACATTTTATATCCAATAGTTGCATAGTGAGGTCAGAAACTTTTATTTTGTTTTCATAATTAGGTTGCTTGATGAATTGAATGGCATATTTCTTGTTACAGTAACTTAATTACAAA
This sequence comes from Myrmecobius fasciatus, assembly GCA_023553655.1. Classification (NCBI taxonomy): domain Eukaryota; kingdom Metazoa; phylum Chordata; class Mammalia; order Dasyuromorphia; family Myrmecobiidae; genus Myrmecobius; species Myrmecobius fasciatus. Next base: position 93,212 of record JAJPUD010007886.1, on the reverse strand, counting down.
TTTTAATATTAGATTATATATTCTGAGATTCTCTGTGCTGTTCTATATATGATAATGTATGATGCTGTGTTATGGTGCTCTTTGTGGATGATTAATAATAGAAAAATTGTTTAATGGTAATTGTTCATATTTAGAAAGTACTTTACAAAGCAATTTCCTAACACTGATACTATGTGATAGATAATGAGGATATTATTACTATTTTAAGGAGGGGAAACTGAGGCTGAATGATTAGGTGATGTGCCTATCAACACATGGTAAACAGAAAGGGGAGAAGTGATTTATATCTACCTCAGTGGGCTACAAATCTAGTATTCTTTTTACTGTAACACACTTCATGGCATACTTTTAGGGTTTTAGTTGATAGTAATAATAATAGCTAATATTTATATAGCACTTGGAGGTTTACAAAATGCTCTATAAATGTTCTCTCATGTTTATCCTTCTCCAGACCTTGGTAGATAGGTGCTATTATTAGGCTCATTTTACAGATGAAAAAACTGAGGCAGATAAAGATGAAACAAGTTGTCCAGATAGTAAACACTTGAGGGAGAATTGGAACCTGAGTCTTGAATCCAGATTCAGAACTCCATTCACTTTTAACTGAACAGTATAATGCACCTACAATTTGATAGTGTGGGGTAGCTGTGATCATAGGAAAGTCATTTAAATCCCTCAATTCTTTAGCTACCTAAGACTTAATTGCAGAGTAGTCACCATTCTTTATTAGTAGAATAATCACTATTTTTATTTATCTACAAAGTTGTATATAGGTAAAATCTATAGGTACCTAACAGTTCATATTTATATATGGATATATGTTGGGACAAGTTTCCCTTTGTCTATGGGATGTAAGGGTGAAACCCTTGGAGGCTTTATGAAATGATGCATTGAATTATAAAAGTTTTTTTTTTTTTAACTAGCCCATACAGGAAAACTGAAGTCAAGTCAAAAAGCAGATCGACAACCATTTATGAAGCTTTTGTTATATGCTGCATATTGAACAAAGCACGGAGAAAGCCAAAACTTGCCTTCAAGGAGCTTACATTCTACTGAAGGAAGGCAAAACTCAAAATGGAGAAGAAAATGGTATAGGTAGGAGAGGAAAATGTAACTGCATAGAGAAAATGTTGGCTAAGTCCAGAGGATGAAGGATGGCCCATCTGGGCTCTTCCTCAAAATAGAAACATTCATTAATTGGAGAAAAGAGGAAGCTGAGGATTTCAGTTCATTATAATTCAGCATAAACTATATTATTCTTTTTTACTCTAAGTATTTTCAAAGATCTTAGTTGTGTTTCATGATAGAAATTGTTTTAATACTGTAAAGGAATAATTCAAATAATATATATTTTCAACATATATATGCTAAATGGATCTCTCAATGATATATTTTATTTTTTAAACAATTTTTTCAATGAACAAAAATTGACTTTCTTCCTCACATCTTACCCACAGTGAAATAGTAAAATAAAACACTTGCAATAAATTTTAATGGCAAGTAGGTATTGATCCTGAAGTCAGGGAGACTCACCTTCCTGAATTCAAATCTAGGCTCAGACATATCTAGCTGTGTAATCCTGGGCAAGCCACTGTATACACACACTCACACATACACATACACACATGTAGACATATACACATGTGTCATGTGATATAGACACACACACACACACACACACACACACACACACATATATATATATATTCTCTGGAGATGAATAATATTTTTTCTTCATGAGTTCTTTGGAATTGTCTTAGATCACTATATTGATCAGAGTAGTCAAATCTTTTACAGTTGATCACTATTCAAACCTTGCTATTACTATGCACGATGACCTCCTGGTTTTTCTCACTTTACATTAGGTTATATAAGTTTGTTCATATTTTTTAATGAAATTACCCCTCTAATAATTTCTCATAGAATAATAGTGTTCCATCACAATCATATGCTACAACTTGTTTACCAGTTTTCTAATTGATGAGTGTCTTTTCAACTTCCAAATCTTTGCTACCACAAAAAGATTTGCCTTAAATATTTTTGTACATATATGTCCTTTTCCTTTTTCTTTGATCTCTTTTGAGTACAGAGCTGCTAGTAGTATTATTGGATCAGATGGTTATGTAGCTTTTATAGACATTTGGTCATATTTCCAGGTTGTTTTTTTTTCAGAATGCTGACTAGTTCTCTTTTCTGCCAATAGTTCATTAAAGTACCAATTTCCCCCTCATATCTCCTTTACCATTTGTCATTTTTTATAGATGTAAGGCAACATTTCAGAGCTATTTTAATTCACCTTCTAATCATTAGTGATTTAAAGTATTTTTTCATATATCTATAGCTTTGATTTCATTTTCCAAAAACTCTCTATCCATAGTTTTTGACCCTTTATCTAATGGGGGATAGGTCTAATTTTTTTTTTTTTACAAATTTGATTTCATTCCCTATACATTTGAGAAATGATACTTTTATCAGAGAAACTTGCTATAATTTTTTTTCATTTTACTTCATTGCCTTTTTTAAAAAAGCAAAATGTAATTTCCCTGATTATTTCTTTTGATTACATTTACTTTTGCTTTTTTTTTTTTTTTTGGTCTGAGGTCGTGATCTCTACTCCTGCCTTCTTCACTTCATCTAAAGCATAACAGACTCAATTTCAGTTGTGTATGTCTTTTTGTCCCAAGTTCTCTTGTACTCATTTTTTATATATGACATATTGTTGGATTTTTGTTCTTGATTCACTTTGCTATCTGCTTCCAATTTATGGATTAGCTCATCTCATTTATATACACAGTTAGGATCACTAACTGTTCATATCCTTCCACTGCATTTTCCTCTGTTTCTCCTTCTTTCTTTTTATGCTTTCCCTCCTCAAAAGTGTATCTTGCTTCTAATAACTGCCTCCACCAATCCACCCTCAATCTCTTATTCCATTCCACTATCTCCCCATTAGTTAAGATAGTTTTCTATACATAACAGAGTGTATATGTATATGTATATACATATGTATATGTATATATATATCTATATATCTATGTATATATAGATATATGTATATGATATATGTATATATATATCTATATATCTATGTATATATATCTATGTATATATATTCTTCCCTTTTTGAACCAATTCCAAAGAGAGTGGCGTTTAACCACCCTTCACTTCCTTGTGTACCCCCTTCATATGAGAAAAATTCCCCCCTTCCTATTTCTCCCTTCTCCTAGTACATCCCTCCTTTTCAGACTTACATTTTCTTTCTGGCTGCTTGCAATATTTTCTTCTTGACTTGGGAGTTCTGGAATTTGACTGTAATATTCCTAGGAATTCCAACTTAAGAGGAGATAATTCAGGAGGTCATTGGTGGATTTTTTCAATTTCTGTTTTATCCTCTAGAGCTAAGATATCAAGACACTTTTTTCTCTTTGATTTCTTGAAATACGAAGTCTAGGCTCTTTTTGGGAGGCCATGGTTTTTAAATGGTCTAATAATTCTTAAATTATCTCTCCTTGATCTATTTTCCAGGTCAATTGTTTTTCGGATGAGATATTTTGTATTTTCTTCATCTTCCCCATTCTTCTAACTTTTATTGTTTTTTGAAGTTTCATGAAGTTATTAGCTTTAAGAAATTATTTTCTTTAATGAGCTTTTTTGCTCATTTAAATGTTTGTTTCATTAAATGTTAAAATTGCTTTAACATTTAATTGAAGAAAAAATAAGATATTGTTTAAAAAAAGAGAAATGACTGCTGACAATATAAAATACTTGGGAGTTTACCTGCCAAGACAAATCTAGGGATTATATGAACAGAAATACAAAGCATTTTTCATACAAATTAAGACAGTTCTAAACAATTGGAAAAATATAAATTGCTAATGGGTAGGTCAAGCCAATATAATAAAAATGATATTTCTACTTACATTGCTTAACCTATTCAGTACCATGCCAAATTAACAAAGAATAATTTTATAGAGCTAGAAAAAATAATAACAAAATAAATCTAGCAGAACAAAAGGTTGAGAATATCAAGGGAATCAATGAAAGTAAAATGTGAATGAAGACTGTTTAGCAGTGCCAAAAATCTACATTACAAAGCAATCATCAAAACACTCTTGTATTGCCTAAGAAATAGAGTAGTGGATCAGTGGAATAGATTAAATATACACTACACAATAGTAAATGACCATAGCAATATAGGATCTTTTGATAAAAAAACAAAGATAAAAACTTTTAAGGTTAACAATTTACCCATTTGGCAAAACTTTGGAAAAATTGGAAAGAGTTTGATAGAAACTACAGATAGACCCACATCTCATATTATATACCCAATATATATATATAAGGTCAAAAATGGATAAATGATTTTGATATAAAAAGTGATATTATAAGTAAATTAAGGGGAGATGGAAAAATGTACTTAGCAAATCTGTGGATAAAGAGTTTATAATCAAACAAGAAATAGAGAGAATTACAAAAAAAAAGTTAATTTTGACTGAAATTAAAAAAGCTTTTGCATAAACAAAAGAATGCCACAAAATGAGAAGAAAAATAGAAAACTGGGAGAAAATTTTTAAAGCAAGTTTCTTTGATGGAGAACTAATTTCTCAAATATATAATTAACTAGGCCAAATTTATAAAAGTATGACCCATGCAGTTGATAAATAGTCAAAGAATAACAGGCAGTTTTCAGAAGAAGTCAAAGCTATTAGTAATTACATGAAAAATGCTCTAAATTTCTACAAATTTCTGCAAATTAAAATAACTTTGAGGTACCAACTCACACCTAACAGATTGACTAACATGACAGAAAAGGGAAATGGAAAATGCTGAAGAGAATATGGAAAAATCCTAGGAATATAATAAGAATCAAGAATATCAATAATCAATATCATTTGTGTTGGTTCCTTGCTCTTAATAACAGATACTTGTATTTAAAGATCAAATTTTTTGAGTCTAAAGAAAATATATAAAGAACTGTTATTCATTACTCAGCAGCATTTACTGAACAGAATGTCTCAGCAACTTGTACCTAATTGTTAAACAAAAGATTTATTGAAATTCTGTATCACATTGAAATGGAAGAATTTTTCTATGTAGCATGATAACATTTTAAAAGTAGTTATAAAACATTTCCAAAGAACCACAAATTCATTCTACACCATAATGCCGGGCTCTTTGCATGTAGAACTTCTACAAAAACAAACAAATAGCTTTTTAGAAGTTCCTAGCATCCAAATCACTATTAATCAGAGAAATGCAAATTAAGACAACCTTGAGGTACCACTCACTACACACCTGTCAGATTGGCTAAAATGACAGGAAAAGATAATGATGAATGTTGGAGGGGATGTGGGAAGGCTGGGACACTGATGCATTGTTGGTGGAGCTGTGAACGGATCCAGCCATTCTGGAGAGCAGTTTGGAACTATGCTCAAAAAGTTATCAAACTGTGCATACCCTTTGACCCAGCAGCATTTCTATTGGGCTTATATCCCAAAGAAATCATAAAGGAAGGAAAGAGCCCCACATGTGCAAGAATGTTTGTGGCAGCCCTTTTTGTAGTGGCTAGAAACTACATGGAGTGGCTGGAAACTGAATGGACTCCCATAAATTGGAGAATGGCTGAATAAACTATGGTGTATGAATGTTATGGAATATTATTGTTCTATAAGAAACGACCAGCAGGATGATTTCAGAGAGACCCGGAGAGACTTGCATGAACTGATGCTGAGTGAAACAAGCAGAACCAGGAGATCATTATACACAGCAACAACAATACTATATGGCAATCAATTCTGATGGACATGGCTCTCTTTAACAATGAAATATTTCAAACCACTTCCAGTTGTTCACTGAAGAAAGCCATATACACCCAGAGAGAGGGATGTGAAATGTGGACCATAACATAACATTTTCATGCTCTCTATTGATGTTTGCCTGCATTGTGTTTCCTTTATCTGATTTTTCTTTCTTGTAGATACGATTTTTCTTGCACAACAATGATAACTGTGGAAATAAGTATACATATATTCGATTTGTCAAGTATTTTAACATAATTAACATGTAGTGGATATCCTGCCATCTAGGGGAGGGGTAGGGAGTAGGGGGGAAAATTTGTAACAGAAAGCTTTGTAAGGGTTAATGTTGAAGAATTACCCATACATATGTTTTGCAAATAAAAAAATAAAATAAAATAAAAAAAGAAGTTCCTAACACATACATAGTACCCATCCTAATAGAAATTCATTGAAATAGAATTGGTAAGCTGGAGAATTTAAAGTTTCTTTATTCTTGGTCCTTAATTATTGATATTCTTGATTCTTATATTCCTAGGATTTTTATTTCCAAGGCTTTTATTGGAAAGATGACATTTGAAATGGAATTCTTTCATGCTTAATGAAGAATGAGCAGTTCTTAGAATTTAATGATCTTCTGAAGGGCAGTTGCGTATTATTTAATTAAACTTAAGAAAGCCATCTCCAGTTTTCCTCCTGATCTATATCTTGCCACTGGAAACAGATGACTCTGGAGGAGAAAGTGAAGTTGGTGACTTGACACTGTCTTCCATCATTTAAATACAAATTCTTTCCCTCTCTCCTTCCTTCCTTCCTTCCTTCCTTGCTTCCTTCCTTCCTTGCTTCCTTCCTTCCTATCTTGAGGTTCATAGGGTAAATTTGTTTCTTAAGAACTTTTAAATCCAAATAACTTCAACTTTCATTGATGGAACAACAAAAGATCCCAGGCCAAGCTCACTTGGTTCTTGTTTTGGCTAATTGCCTCAGAATAAATGTAAATAGCAATTGTTGTCTGGGTCAGAACCTCTAAAGGTCTTTTCCCCAGTTTGATTCCTTTTTTTTTTGACTAGATAGAAAACTTGAAAAAGTTATCCTCTGCCCCTTAGCACTCTGCTATTTCCCTTCTGGAACCTAGTCCGCTGTTTTCAGTGTAAATAAACCCTTTGCCACTTAACTTGTAGAATGGGTCTGCGTATTCTTTCATCATACCTGTGACACCAACCTGGAGACCTCCAAATGTTGTTATAATGGCTTATCCCTCAACAAAATGGTGTCTCAGTTCTCTTCCAGCTTCTAGATCCTACCATTCTGTTATAATCCTCAGTGTTTTACAGAAATACCTAGCATTTAAAACATTTTATTGTTAAAAGGGGTTTTTTTGATTATGGGATGTATTTATAATTAAAAAAAGAAATCAGTAGAAAAAAATGCTTCATAGATAAATTTGCTAGAACCTATCTTGTTCTATCAAGTGGGAGATACTAGGCAAGATAGAAATGTATGCTCAAAGCCTGAGTCCAAAAGATTAGTGCATTTCATAAAGGAACTATTTTATGCTACCAAAATAGACACACTTTCCAGTAAAAGGTAATCAGCCATTGAATATTACCTGACTAATCATTTGCTAAAGGACGTGGGACAATAAGAAAAAAAATCTCATGTTCATTTTCTTTAGTGGTCACCTCATTCAGTCAGCATCTTCACTATCCAATTAAGTGCTTTTTTCATTTTCCTCAATCCCTTTATTCCTTGACCCTTAGTGCTGATAGAACTTTTAAGTTATATGAAACCCTTCAGCCATTTTGATTACTCAGACAGTTTATTAAGGACCTGTAATTTTGTCAATGGTGGGTACTATCTCCACCAATCTAGTTCTCCACTCATCTATAACTGACTAAATAGTGTTTAGTAGTTTCTGTGACTAAAAAAAATTGCTATCTACTAGCTAACCTGATTGAAACCTCTGAAATTAACAATGCTACTCTTTATTTAGCAGACAGTTCTTCACTAATATCATTTGTCAAATCTGATCTTGCACTCTGATAATCTAGATATCCTTTCTCATCATCATAAGCCATTGAAGGAGAATTGTCACTGGACTAAAACCAGGCTTTCATATTTTATAGATGGAAGAGGGATTTGTATAATTATGCCTTTTTATATTTATACCCTGCTAGAGCCTTTCACCAGAGGCATATTTCCCAAACCTTCTCCATTATCTAGAATGTTTAGGGGCAGCTAGGTGATGTAGTGGATAGAGCACCAGCCCTGAAGTCAGAAGAACCTCAGTTCAAATCTGGTCTCAGACACTTAACACTTCCTAGCTGTGTGACCCTGGGCAAGTCACTTAACCCCAATTACCTCAACAAATATAATAGAATGTTTATAACATTTTTAAACCAATATGGACAAAATTAAGCCTATGGGTTAGATACTGGGGCATCCATAGAAGTCTCTTCAGAAAACTCTTTTATCCTAAAATCTCCTCTTTATTAGAATGATTTCTCCTTCGTCTACTTCAGAACAGCTACATGATACTGTAGAAAGTGTCTTTGGAGTTCAGGGAGGCCTGAAAACAAAATTCTTGACTTTGCCTCCTGAGTGACCTTGAGCATGTTTCTTTAACCTTACCATTTAAGCCTTAGTTTCCTTACCATAAATAAAGGGGTTTTAAGATGATGTCTGAAATCCATTCCAGCTCTAAGTTTATGATCCCGATATTCTAGATCACATCCCTCAGTAAAATTTGCTTTTCTATTGAAATAATTTTTTTCTTTCAAAAAGTTCATAAGTCAGGGAAAATTCAATGAATTCATGGTATAACAAAATCTATTCTTTAAGGAATGAAAATCTAAAATAGTCTGTTTTTAATGTGTAATTGATAAAATAACTGATATAGTCCATATTAATTCTTATTAATCTAGTCAATTCACAAACTTCTCTGGGCTTCTTTCCTTGTTATCAATGTGAATTTAGACAAGTAATTTCATATCTCTGGGTCTCAATTTACCTATCTATAAAATGATGGGGTAGGACTAAATGTCTCAAAGTTCTCTTCTAGCTCTGCTTCTATGATTTCATGACCTATAAGTAGATGAAACCTAATAATCTTTTAAGTTTTAAGATATATGACTCTATAATTCTTAAATGAATCATAGTAACTTCAAATGGTTTCCATCACAGTAGGAACTAGCAATTCATGAGCAGCAAGAAAAGAAGAAAAATTGAAATTCATGGATTATTATATAAAATGGGAGATCCTTACCTTAGTCATGGCTATAGCAACTCTTGGAATAAGGTACTCTGTTTCTTTAGAAAAGTCTATAACAAGTTAGGTAATATGTCTTCTAGGTCAGTTTGCTATGAGAGCCACTCCAATTATTTTGATGTATGAAATCTCAAGATTTGAGGAGATCTCGAACTTGAAAGAGTTGTTAGTTTGTTATAATCCACTAAATTTTCCTGATGTTATGCCAAGTCAAGTCTGAATGTCAGAAATAGTAACTACTTATGATGGCAATTACTAAAATCTGAAGCTTATTTACTTCTTTTGTTACTACTACTGAGAACTTCTTTAAGCCACCAGTATACCACCTTAACAAGTAAAATGACTTCAATGCTTCAAGGATCTGCAACTCATTGCTGTAGATCCTCCATGGATTGATATAAATTAAAACTCAATAGATAGTTTTAAAGAGTTGCTATGGTCACACAACTTTCCATAGTCAACCTTGTAATGAGTTATTTTAAATTTAGTTAATGATCCCTGGAAAATAGAAGTCCATATCTAGGCTTGTACTCAAAGACTTTCCAGCATGGTAGGGAAGCACCTACTTATCTCTTGTCCTGCAGAGACCCTACAGGATCTCTCATTTTCCATGATTAAATTTACACTTAGCTTCATAGAGCTGAATATCATAGGAAAAAAAAAAAAAAACTTGAGAAAATCTTGTCTAGACTTTTGCTTTGAAAGTGTTTTTATCCCTAAGTATAGGGTCAGCACCCTGGATAGGGGCAAGGGAGAAGTGAAGAACTATTATTCTCACCCTATCCTAGTGGGGCAAATTCCATAATTTTCTTTCTGTGAATTTCAAATTCTTTTAAAGCTCTCTGTGCATCCACTTAGGTCTCTTCAGACAGTTCCACAACCACATCCCCCCCCCCACTCTTTGGAACTGTCTTTCTTTTTGTCTTTTTAAGAATTTCATTCTTCAGAGTTTCTGCATGCTTTGAAAAAAGCATTGGATTTGGAGTCAGAGAGCATGACTTCAACTACTATATTACATATAATAGTCATTATATGTGATCTTGGACAAGTCACCTCTCCCCTTTGGGCTTTGGTTTTCTCATATGTAAAATGAAGATGTTGGACTGCATGTCCTTCTGAAATTCCTAAAAGCTTTTAATCTATGATATGGTTTCTTTGTGGCTGAATTCCAGATTGTAACTATCCTCCTTATGATTTCTTTGAAATTTGATATCTTAAAATCCTTGGTGCATATTGACAGCTTTCATCTCTTTCTCTACCATAGACTCTACAATGGAGTAGTTACTTCCCTAAAAGGTTCTCATTTTTCCATCTCAGCAACCAGTTATGGATAAGAACCATAATCAGAATTGAATTTCTTTTCTTTCAAAGTTAACTTTAGAGGCCAATCCCTCACGTGAAGCATTTCCTAAAACTCCAACTTCCATCTCCAGCTGAAAATCTCATCTCAAAATTCTAGAGTACTTTGTCTGAATCTTTCCTTTGCTCCTTCACAATTGCACAAACTAGTCAAAATAACCTTTTATATGTTTATTATTGATTTTTCTGTTGAACAGGAGAATTTAAATTTCTTATAGAATTTACTTTCAGTACTATTTTGCAAAACATATACATATCTATCTATGTATATGTTAGACAAATACGTATGTGTAAGCATACAGAGTTTAGCAAAAGGTCTTTTGTACATTTTTTGGTGATAAATTTTTAATTTTATCAGTGCAGTATTAACAATTGTGTACACCTTGGTTCTGCTCTACATCTTGCCCATCAATTCTTTTTTTTTTTTTGCTTTTTGCTGAGGCAATTGGGGTTAAGTGACTTGCCCAGGGTCACAGAGCTAGGGAATGTTAAGTGTCTGAGACCAGATTTGAACTCAGGTCCTCCTGATTTCAGGGCTGGTGTGTGCCCATCAATTCTTAAAACATGATTGGATTCTATCATTTCATTTTTACCTCCATTCCAAATGTTAGATAACAATAAAGTTAAATTGTAGTGATAATTATGATATTCATCAAAAGTAGAATAGAGGCAAAATTTTTGACTTTCTCTTGGGAAAGAGATAATATTAGTGATAATAATAGCTATATTTATATAGTGCTTTAAAGGTTACAAAACTCGTGGCGACTATTACCTTAATTTTATATATTCACCTTTAGAAGTAGGTGCTGTTATTATCCCCATTTTACAAATGAGGAAATTGAGCCTGAGAGAGGTGAAGTGATTTGTACAAGATCATATAGCTAGTTAGTGTTGAAGCAGCATTGGAACTGTGGTTTTCCTAATGTTAAATATGGTGTCCAGGGGCTATATTTATATAGGACTGAAACTTCTCTTATTATGGATGCTATTCCTGCATGCACATGTAGATGTGCATATGCACAAAATCAGACATTAATTATACAACATTTCTTAGTGTTCTATATATGACACCTTGGTCTTTTCATTCAGGTACTATCATAACCTATGTAATATGTAATAGTAGTACCTAGGTGATGTTGTGGATAGAACTCTGGACCAGGATTCAGGAAAATATTAGTTCAATCTACCTCAAATACTTACCAGATGTGTGATTGCTATAAGTAATTTAAACTCTGTCTGCCTCAGTTTTTCATATGTAATATGGGGATAATAATAGTACCTGCCTTCCTACATTATTATGAAAATAAAATGAAAGAAATTGTAAATATAAATAATATTAATATTTATAAATAAAATGAGAATATTATAAGGCATTTTGAAAACATGAAAGTATTTTAAATAGTAAATAATATGTTAAATAATAAATGTTAGTTTTACTATCTAAAGTATTTTCTTATTCTTTTCCTTTCAATAAACAAATGATCACTTTTTTTTTCCTTTGGAGTAGGAGTTAAATTCATCCTCTTAGAGACCCAGCAAAGTAAATTATCTGGAGCTTGTCCTAGGACTCACTGCATGACAAGTAACCTATGTAGGCACAAGGAAACAGTGCAGAAAAGGGTTTCTTTCTGTTCCCTTCATCAAATGTCACTAGCTTACCATACCTGTGGAGAGCCAGTTATTTTGTTTTTTGATGCTGACTGCTTTTGAAAGCCCATGCTGTGGAGCTGTTTGCCCAGAGTTTAGCTTTCCCACAGACCCTGACATTTGTATGTTGACGTGTTTTCCTTGATCCTCCCACATTTTCCCTTTGTGTCACCTATTTACCTGAATGAAGAGGAATATTGTAGCTTTTGTGTGTGAGTGATTGTGCATACACATATGTAAGGATATCTAGAGATTGTGTTTGACTTGAACATTAGTTCCCTAGACCTATAAAAACATTAAGCACAGATATGATAACATTTATGTGGTGACATTTTATTAGGGTTATGTGGATAAAGACTATAAAAGGCAGAGATGTATTTTTAAGTTTTTTTGTTTTGTTTTATTGTTGCTGTTGTTGTTGCATCTTTTCCTTATAGGAACTCATATAGTTCATGTCTTAGAGAAGAGACACTATAATGGGATATTAAGCAAAACCATGGACACTAAGAGATAATGGAATGCTCAATTAAGCTAACAAGTCATCATAAGCAACCTCCCAGAGACAGAGCCTTTCAGATATTATCTATAGTGTTGTTAACTCACTGAGAAAAAAGGAAAATCCAAGCATCCAGGTCATGAGAAATAGATGGAGAAAAAAAAAAGTGCACCAAAAAAGGAAAAATCATTCAAAGGTAAAATAAGGCAAATATATGTGAAGGCAAGGTTAAGACAATGTCCCACAAACTCTGAAATATTAAACAAATAAAGGGAGCAGAATAATACTTATTTCCCTTTTTCAATCAATAAGAATTTTTAAAACATCTTTTTTATACTAAGTATTAAGCAAAGGGTTGGAGAAAAAAAAAGGCTGAAATGAAAAGTCCTGTCCCCAAGGAACTTGCATTCTATTAAGGAAAACAACATGTATACATTTAAGCAAAATACACACAATACATATGTATACATATATGTGTGCATACAATATACATATATGCACATGTGTATATTTGTGCATATATAACACAAATACATATATATGCACATATAAATAATAAATTCAAAATTGTGGTGGGATTTTGTTCAGAAGCTGAGATTCCATTGTTGTGCTTATACCCCAAGGGAAGTTAAAGATAGAAAGATGGTCCATATGTACCAAAATATTTGCAGCAGCATTTTTTGTGATGTATAATAAATAACAGAAATAGCCTGGGGGTACAGAAGATAGAGTGTTCAACCCAGAATAAAGCAAACATTAGAACTAGTTACTAGTTTAAGATCATGCTAGTCGCTAAAATTATCATAAAACTCTAGTTGTCATTATTATTACATATTATTATTATCCTAAAAGTTATAGGGAACTATTAGAGCTTTTTTTTGAGTAGGGAAACAATATGGACCATTTATGCCTTAGAAATATCAATTTGGTAACTGTATGGAGGAGACTCCCAATTATGTTTGGCCATAATTACTAAAGCTATTGAAAATCATTTAATCAGAGCCAGGATAGGGATTTTCTATTAGCTGATGGGATTGAATTCAAACACATTTTTCTTATCACAATTGAGATGTGACACCCTACCTCCCCAGAGAGGTACATTTAACTTGAACATAAAATCCCCTAATTATTTTCTTTTGATTGTGTGTGCCTTCCAAAGTCCTCACATTCAAAGCCATATACCATATCACTATGAACAGATTAGCCATTCTAGGAACATTTGGCAAAGCAGCATTGGCCTTTTCCCAAAACAGCCCTTGTGTGTACCAATAAATATTTCTTGAGTATTTACTGCATATGTATGTATTAAGCCATCTGAGACTTAGAGTGTTTAGAAGTGGTGAGCTCCAGGAAACTAAGGAGTTTCAATGTTGGGCTTCAATATTTCTCTGTTGGAATTTGACATTGTACAACCTTTACTTTCCCTCTTCACATCCCCCTTTTTGCTTCCTTCCTTCTCCAGCAACTGATACAAGAATTATATTATTGATTATTGATCATTATTATATTATTTTTGATTATCTGATTTATTAGGAAGTGTTTTTGTGGTTTCTTACAATAGTTTCATTTTGTGATGTATAAGTTCAAGAGACAATTTCTGGATAACTAATCATTTTATTAATTATGGCCAGCAAATAGTTAATAAAAAATTGGTCATTTGGTTGCTTTTGTGAGCCAAAGATGGATCATGGAGGATTCTTGACATTTGTAGGTCCTTGAAAGAGTGGGTGTTCCCACCAAGCAGCAATCAACTCTGAGAGGTAGACCTTTTCTAATGAAGGGTTGAGGAAAAGCAACTTTGATTATGTCACTTTTGCTCCCAGCTCAGTCCCTGGACAATCTCAACAAAACATCTTTCTCCCTCCCCCCTCCCCCAGTGGAACACAGTGGGATAAAATTTATCTAGACTAAGATGAAGTGGAGTTCGAATAAGATTGAGAAGAATGTTAATTCCAATCTCATTATCTGCTCTATTCTTCAGGAGATGATTTGATCTAGTAAAGAATGAGGAAATAAGAAAGTGAAAAATCTTGGATCTCCCCAAGAGTAAATGATTATTAAAATAAGAGAGAAATAACAATTTCTCTCATTTTTTTTGAAGTGACTCATTTATGTTATTAAATTTTATTCTGCCATTATCTTAGATTGTTTTGAATTCTTTGATTTCCTCTACTATCATACCTTGGAAAGAGCAGTAGATTTGGGTTTGAGTTTGGGCTATAGAAGATAACCAGAGATGCAGTGTTATTAGGGAATGGAATAGAAGACTAATAGTGTTAGGTCCTGGATAGCAGACCATACCCTGCCTTCCTATGTTGGGCCCTGAATAGTGGGCCATACTCCACCTCTTCTTTTTATTTGTGCAATTAGACTTGGGAATATTGAGTTTAAAAAGAAAACTTTAGAGCCAAGATGGTGGAGATCAGACAGGAGTCTCTGTAACCTCCTCTAACTTTCCCTCAAACCAACAACATATGAAGCCTCTAGACTGATTTTGAAGCAAAAAATCCACAATATCTGGAGAACAACACGATTCTAGAAGAAGATAATCTGGAAGAACATCAAAACAGATCTGTCTTAATTGGACAGGGGGATGGTCTGCTAAACCCAGACTGCAGCACAGGGAGACCAGGGCAGGGAGCTGGAGCAGGGAGCTGGAACAGGAGTCGGAACAGGAGTGGGAGCGTTGTGCTTTTCACACACTTGGGAGACTTCTGGGGGCCTCTTGGGCCAATCTGTCCTGATTATGGGCAGGGGTTTGGAGGGTCTGCCTTTTGTGGGGGGTAGATTGTGAACCACTGAACCCCTGATGAGCATCTAACCTAGTTGCCATTAGACAGCACCCTAGGGCGATCAATCAGTAGGACTGATCAGCACCTGAAATAATTCAATCAGCAGAACTGCCCCAGGGTGAACTAAAGCAGAACTGCTCAGCACCTGACATAATTCAATCAGCAGAACTGCCCAGTTCCTGAAAAAACTCAATCAGCAGAACTGCCCCAGGGCAAATTAAAGCAGCTGTCCCACCTTTGCCTTAAACAGACCTCATACCTTTAAAAAAAATGAATAAAAAAACCAAAAAGAGCTCTCACCATAGACAACTTTTATGGAGAGAGGGAAGAACAGACCTCAAATCCTAAGGCCCCTAAAGGTAAAGCAACTCCAGAAAAAGCCCCAAAGAGAGACACAAACTGGACTCCATGTCACAAGGCTTTCTTTGAAGATTACATAAAGGATCTTAAAAGAGAGTTAGAAGAAACATGGGGAAATGAAATGAGATCACTGCAAAATAAAATAGAAAAAATGGAAAAAGAATGCAATGAACAAAAAAATGTAATTGGTAGGGGCAGCTAGGTGGCGCAGTGGATAGAGCACCAGCCCTGAAGTCAGGAGTACCTGAGTTCAAATCTGGTCTCAGACACTTAACATTCCCTAGCTGTGTGACTCTGAGCAAGTCACTTAACCCCAATTGCCTCAGCAAAAAGC
>JAJPUD010007886.1:45937-77061 GCA_023553655.1 Myrmecobius fasciatus | reverse complement strand
TGTAATTGGTCAATTGCAAAAGGAACTAAAAAGAGTAACTGAAGAAAATAAGACATTAAAAATTAGAATCGAACAATTGGAAATGAATGACTCATCAAGACTTCAAGAATCAGTCGAACAAAAACAAAAAAATGAAAAGATAGCGAAAAACATGAAATATCTCCTAGGAAAAACAACTGACCTGGAAAATAGATCTAGGAGAGACAATCTAAGGATTATAGGGCTTCCTGAAAGGCATGATGAAAAAAAGAACCTACACACTATCTTCCAGGAAATCATAAAAGAAAACTGCCCTGATATTTTAGACCCAGAAGGCAAAATACTCCTTGAAACAATCCACCGATCACCTCCTGAAAGAAACCCAAAAATTAAGTCCCCCAGAAATATCGTGGCCAAATTCCAGAACTATTCATACCAAGGAAAAGATATTAGGAGAAGCCAGAAAGAAACAATTTAAATATCGGGGAGTCACAATTAGGATCACACAGGACCTAGCAGCTTCTACTTTGAAGGATTGAAGGGTGTGGAATCAGATATTCTGAAGGGCAAAGGGACTTGGATTACAGCCAAGAATAAATTACCCAGCTAGAATGAGCATTATCTTCTAGGGAAGAAGATGGTCATTGAATGATATAGGAGAATTTCACCTATTTCTACTGAAAAGACCAGAACTGAACAAAAAATTTGATCTACAAACACAGAACACAAGAGAAACATAAAAAGGTAACCAAAAAAAAAAACTCTTGAGAACTATATTTATGTTATAGATACTTATAGAATGAGGGTTGGTTTTATGAATCTATTATTACATTATGATTATGATATGATTACTGTGATTTTATGATTATTATGATATGATTATTGTGATTTTATGATTATTATGATACGATAAACTGAAAAAGAAATTAGAGGTAGAAAAGGGATAACAATGGAAGAAGAAGAAAATGAGGTAAAATAAGGGAAATTACATCACATGTAGAGGCAAAGAAAACCTATAATGATTGAGGGGAAAAAAGGGAGGAGAATGAGAATTTGGTTAATCTCCATCTCATCAGATTTGGCTCAGAATAATAGACATACTTATAAGGAAACAGGAGAGAAAGGGGGAAAAAAGGGGTGGGTGGGGCTCTAAAGGGGAAGGATTGTTTGAGGGAAGTGGTTATCAAAAGCAAAATAGTAGGGAGGAGGGAAAGGGGATAAGAAAGAGAAAAGCATAAGCTAGGGTAAATAAGATGGCAGGAAATACAGAATTAGTTATTTTAACTGCGAATGTGAATGGAATGAACTCTCCCTTAAAGCAGAAGCAGATAGCAGAGTGGATTAAAAACCAGAATCCAACAATATGTTGTATACAAAAAACACATCTAAAACATAGAGATACATACAGGGTGAAGGTAAAAGGTTGGAGCAGAATCTATTATGCTTCAGGTGAACAAAAAAAAAGCAGGGGTAGCAATCCTGATCTCAGACCAAGTAAAAGAAAAGATAGACTTAATTAAAAGAGACAAAGAAGGAAATTATATCTTCCTCAAGGGTACCATAGATAATGAAGCAATATCAATACTAAACATATATGCACCAAGTGGTATAGTATGGAAATTCCTAGAGGAAAATTTCAGAGAGATGCAAGAAGAAATAGACAGCAAAACTATAATAGTGGGGGATCTCAACCTCCCTCTCTCAGAACTTGATAAATCAAACCAGAAAATAAATAAAAAAGAAGTTAAGGAGGTAAACAAAATGTTAGAAAAGTTAGGTATGATAGATCTTTGGAGGAAATTAAATGGAGACAGAAAGGAGTTTACTTTTTTCTCAGCAGTCCATGAAACTTATACAAAATTAACCATATGTTAGGACATAAAAACCTCAAAATCAAATGTAGGAAGGCAGAAATAATAAATGCATTTTTTTCAGATCATGATGGAATAAAAATCACATGCAATATAAGGCCAGGAGAAAATAGACCAAAAACCAATTGGAAACTAAATAATTTTATCCTAAAGAATGAATGGGTGAAACAGCAAATTACAGACACAATTATTAATTTCATCCAAGAGAATGACAATAATGAGACAACATACCAAAATTTGTGGGATACAGCCAAAGCGGTAATAAGGGGAAATTTTATATCTCTAGATGCTTATTTGAATAAAATAGAGAAAGAGAAAATCAATGAATTGGGCTTGCAACTAAAAAAGCTAGAGAAAGAACAAATTAAAAACCCCCAATCAAATACCAAACTTGAAATCCTAAAAATAAAAGGAGAGATTAATAAAATTGAAAGTAAAAAAACTATTGAATTAATAAATAAAACTAAAAGTTGGTTTTATGAAAAAACCAACAAAATAGATAAACCTCTAGATAATTTAATTAGAAAAAGGAAAGAGTAAAATCAAATTGTTAGTCTCAAAAATGAAAAGGGAGAACTTTCCACCAATGAAGAGGAAATTAGAGCAATAATCAGGAGTTACTTTGCCCAACTTTATGCCAATAAATTTGATAACCTAAGTGAAATGGAGGAATATCTACAAAAATATAGATTGCCCAGATTAACAGAAGAGGAAATAAATTACTTAAATAGTCCCATTTCAGAAAAAGAAATAGAACAAGTCATTAATCAACTCCCTAAGAAAAAATCCCCAGGACCAGATGGATTTACATGTGAATTCTACCAAACATTTAAGGAACAATTAACTCCAATATTATATAAACTATTCGAAAAAATAGAGAATGAAGGACTCCTACCAAACTCCTTTTATGATACAGACATGGTACTGATACCTAAACCAGGTAAAACAAAAACAGAGAAAGAAAATTATAGACCAATCTCCTTAATGAATATTGATGCAAAAATCTTAAATAAAATATTAGCAAAGAGATTACAGAAAATCATTCCTAGAATAATACACCATGACCAAGTAGGATTTATACCAGGAATGCAGGGATGGTTCAATATTAGGAAAACTATTAACATAATTGACTATATTAATAACCAAATTAACAAAAACATATGATAATCTCAATAGATGCAGAAAAAGCATTTGATAAAATCCAACATCCATTCCTATTAAAAACATTAGAGAGTATAGGAATTAATGGACTTTTCCTTAAAATAGTCGGTAGCATCTATTTAAAACCATCAGCTAGCATCATATGTAATGGTGATAAATGAACCATTCCCAATAAGATCAGGGGTGAAACAAGGTTGCCCACTATCACCATTACTATTCAATATTGTATTAGAAATGCTAGCCTTGGCAATAAGACAAGAAAAAAGAGATTAAAGGAATCAGAGTAGGTCATGAGGAAACCAAATTATCACTCTTTGCAGATGATATGATGGTCTACTTAGAGAACCCTAGAGAATCAACTAAAAAACTATTAGAATTAATCCACAACTTTAGCAAAGTTGCAGGATACAGAATAAATCCACACAAATCATCAGCATTTTTATACATCACCAACAAAATGCAACAGCAAGAGATACAAAGAGAAATTCCATTCAAAATAACTATCGATAGTATAAAATATTTGGGAATATATCTGCCAAGGGAAAGTCAGGATCTATATCAGCAAAACTACAAAACACTCTCCACACAAATAAAGTCAGATCTAAACAATTGAAAAAACATCAAGTGCTCTCGGATAGGTCGAGCGAATATAATAAAGATGGCAATACTACCTAAACTAATCTATTTATTTAGTGCTATACCAATCAAACTCCCGAGAAATTATTTAACTGACCTAGAAAAAATAACAACAAAATTCATCTGGAAAAACAAAAGGTCAAGAATTTCAAGGGAATTAATGAAAAAAATGCAAATGAGGGTGGCCTAGCTGTACCAGATCTAAAACTATATTATAAAGCAGTGGTCACCAAAACCATTTGGTACTGGATAAGAAATAGAGTAGTGGATCAGTGGAATAGGTTAAGTTCACAGGACAAAATACTCAATGACAATAGTAATCTAGTGTTTGATAAACCCAAAGACCTCAGTTTTTGGGATAAAAACTCACTATTTGACAAAAACTGCTGGGATAATTGGAAACTAGTCTGGAAGAAATTAGGCATTGACCCACACCTAACACCATATACCAAGATAAGGTCAAAATGGATTCATGATCTAGGCATAAAGAATGATATTATAAACAAATTAGAACAATGTAGGATGGTTTACCTCTCAGACCTGTGGAGGGGGAAGGAATTTGTGACTAAAGAAGAACTAGAGGTCATCATTAATCACAAAATAGATAAGTTTGACTGTATCAAGTTAAAAAGTTTTTGTACAAACAAAATGAATGCAGACAAAATTAGAAGGGTAGCAGTAAACTGGGAAAATATTTTTACATCCAAAGGTTCTGATAAAGGCCTCATTTCTAAAATATATAGAGAATTGACTCAAATATATAAGAATTCAAGCCATTCTCCAATTGATAAATGGTCAAAAGATATGAACAGATAATTTTCAGACGAAGAAATTGAAACTATTTCTGGTCACATGAAAAGGTGCTCCAAGTCACTATTGATCAGAGAAATGCAAATTAAGACAACTCTGAGATACCACTACACACCTGTAAAATTGGCTAAAATGACAGGAAATGATAATGATGAATGTTGGAGGGGATGTGGGAAAACTGGGACACTGATACATTATTGGTGGAACTGTGAACGGATCCAACCATTCTGGAGAACAATTTGGAAGTATGCTCAAAAAGTTATCAAACTGTGCATACCATTTGACCCAGCAGTGTTTCTACTGGGCCTATATCCCAAAGAGATTTTAAAGGAGGAAAAGGGACCCACATGTGCAAAAAATGTTTGTGGCAGCCCTTTTTGTAGTTCCAAGAAACTGGAAAATGAGAGGATGCCCATCAATTGGAGAATGGCTGAATAAATTATGGTATATGAATGTTATGGAATATTATTGTTCTGTAAGAAACGACCAACAGGAGGATTTCAGAGAGGCCTGGAGAGACTTGCATGAACTGATGTTGAGTGAAATCAGCAGAACCAGGAGAACATTATACACAGCAACAAGACTATACAATGATCAATTCTGATGGACATGGTTCTCTTCAACAATGATGTGATTCAGACCAGTTCCTATTGTTCAGCGATGAAGATAGTCATATCCATCCAGAGAGAGGCCTGTGGGAACTAAGCACGGACCACAAGACAGCATTTTAATGCTTTCTGTGAATATCTCCATGCATTTTGTTTTCCTTCTTAGGTTGTGTTTTTCTTCTTCTCTTTTTAGATCTGATGTTTCTTGTGCAGTAAGATAACTGTATAGATATGTATACATGTATTGTATTTGTCATATAATTTATCCTATTTAGCATGTATTAGATTACCTGTCATCTAGGGGTGGGGGGTGGGGAGAAGGAGGGGAAAAGCTTGGGAAAAAAAAGTTTTTGCAAAGGTCAATGTAGAAAAATCACTCATAAGTTTTGTAAATAAAAAGCTTTTAATAAAAAAAAGAAAACTTTAAACCTTGATTTCCCTTCACATATCATTTTGATATAATGAAGGATAGAAAAGAAAAACAATATCCAGGAGCCCACCACTCTGACTCCATCCTTGTCTAAAACTACCCTGGGAATAGAATTATTGTCAAAGACAAAGACACCAAGTTATATTATCTCGCCTCATGCCCTAACTCAAAACCTAAGTTATGCCCTCGTTAAAGCCCCATCTATCCAAGAATGGTCCTCCCCTGTCTGACATTGCTAGAAAGGGCTGGAGTGAGACATGAGTGGAACAGGGTTAAAGAAGACAGAAATGAAATAAAAGGAATTTGGGCATGTTGAGGTGTGAGAAATGAGGGGTGAGATATACCCTAACAGCAATGGAGCCCCCCGGCCGGTATCGAAGGTTTTTGCAAAAGAATTCTCAGTCCCAATCTCCAAGCAAGGTTTTTGGCCCAAAAATAAATAAATAAATAAAATAAAAAATTTATTTTCACTGAGGAACAACTTCCTCAGTGGGCCAAATCCTGATAAGAAATTAGCAAAGGTTTGGGGTACAGAGTCATTTTTTTTATTAGCTTTCTATGGTATGGGGCTAGGGAGCAATTAAGAGCTAATTTTCAATTCAATAAAGGGTGGTGATTGTTTTTCAGACCAAAATGATTATCAGATCAATTAGGAAATTCCTGTGGGAACCAGATAGCTTTCCCAAAGGAGATTCAGGTGGGCGAGGATCATTTTTTAGGAATTTCCCCAGGCCAGGTGGCCCACCCTCCACAAAGATCAGGAGACATAGTTCTATTACATCAGGCAGAAGGATAATTTTCTTCCAAATGAAAGATGATGGATGAAAATGGGCAACTTACTTTAACTTTCTGATCTTGTCTCTTCCTCTGAAAAATGGGAAATAGTACAGTATCTATCTTGAGGGGTAGCATAATAGTGGACAGAATACTAGCTGTGGAAATTTGGGTCCAGGTTTCTCCACGGACCTATTGGCTATGTGACTCAGAAGAGTCCAATATCCCAGGCAACTCTTTAGTGTGAAAAGCAGGAAGTTTTTGGAGACCTAGGTTCAAGTCCTGGCACTTGTTACAAAGGTCACTGTGTGGTCTTAGGTAAAACACTTACCCTTTTTGGTCCCTAGTTTCCTATCTGTTGGACTAGGTGGCCTCTCAGGTCACTTCCAGTTCTAACTCTATGAATGGGACTGACTGGATGAAGCTTTCTCTGGCCTAAGTCACATGGTCCCTATACTCAGAGCAGGGAGATAGGTCTTGGAGTTCAGGTTTCAGGAAGTCACATGATCCCTATTTCCAGTCTTGAACCCTGGGTTGCAGGGAGTCACATGATCTCTAAAGGTCAGACCCTCAAGAAATGACACCCACAGGAAGTGATGTGACCCACAGGAAGCAGATAACATTGATGACCATTGGTCAAGGATGGTTACTTCCTTTTAGTCTGTACAATGAGAGGACTTGAATTTTTTGTTATTTAAACCTGAGAAGGCAGAAGCTGGTCAGTTTCCAGAAGCAGATGGTGGGAGTAGGGATGGCTCCCAGGTGTGTGTCTGGGCCTCTCCCCTAAGGGATTAAATAAATGCTTTTCCTTTGTACCTGAAGATGTCTCTGATTAGTTAATTTGGGAAAGGGGGTCTAGCACCTGTCTCACACACCTAGAAATGAGATGCATTATGGGTGAGATGTGATGTTTATTGGTAGAAATTCCCAAATCAATAACTCCCCATGGATGAAATAACTGGTCTAAACAAAAAGCAAAAAAATAAAACCAAACAAGCAACAAAGTGTGTATGTGTGAGGGTGCGAAAGTCGAAGTTAAACAATTTATTTTTAAATCCTAAAAATATTATGAATGTCAGTTTTTTTAATTGCCCATTTCCCTTAATCTCTTCTATTTGTGTCATCATTCATCTCTTCACTGTTTTGTGAGTCACTAAAAAAATCTGATTTCCACAAAGGATGATTAGTAGAAAATTCATGTAAAAAAGATGTGCTTTGGTACAGAAATTGTCTTGGAGATTTATAAGAGCTCTATTACTTTTAAAAATGCCACCCAACCTATTCTTTTACTCCGATTTAATTCTTGGCTTAACTCAATGCCTAACTGCAGTGCTTATATATGTGCCACTCAATATGTGTATACAATTCAATGGATTGACTCTTTTTTTTCAGATGAGTATAGGCTTCATTTATTTGAAGGGTAGTAATATGGAGGATTGATTACAATTTTTTATTAAAGCTTTTTATTTTCAAAACATATGCACATGCACGGATAATTTTTCAACATTAACCCTTACAAAAGCTTGTTTTCCAGATTTTCCCCTCCTTCCCTCCACCCGCTCCCCTAGCAATCCAATATATGTTATACATGTTAAAATATATGTTAGATCCTATGTATGTAAACATATTTATACAATTATCTTGCTGCACAAGAAAAATCAGATCAAAAAGGAAAGAAAATTATTAAGAAAACAAAAAGCAAATGAACAACAAAAAGAATGCAAATGTTATGTTGTGATCCACATTCAGCTTCCACACTCCTCTCTGTGGGTGTAGATGGCTCTCATCATCATAAGATCATTGGAACTGGCCTGAATCATCTCATTGTTGGAAAGAGTCACGTCCATCAGAATTGATCATCATATAATCTTGCTGTTGCCGTTGCAAAATGATTTCCTCATTTCACTCAGCATCAGTTCATATAAATCTCTCCAGGCCTTTCTGAAATCATCCTGCTGATTGTTTTTTACAGAACAATAATATTCCATGACATTCATATACCATAATTTATTCAGCCATTCTCCAATTGATGGGCATCCATTCAGTTTCCAGTTTCTAGCCACTACAAAAAGGGCTGCCACAGACATTCTTGCACATGTGGGGCCATTTCCCTCCTTTAAGATCTCTTTGGGATATAGGCCCAGTAGAAACACTGCTGGGTCAAAGGGTATGCTCAGTTCAATAGACTGACTCTCTACCAGCATGTTGGCATATCATAATTATTATGACAGACATTTTTTATTTTTTTTAATTAAAAGGTTTATTTTTTGTTTTTATGAACTTGACATAATGGAAATTTTTACCAATGTAACTTTTTGTGTATGAATTATTAGGTTGATCTCTCTGAAATAATCATGTATTTTCTTGAGTAAGTCTGGTAATGTTCTGGGCATGAATAAATTTATACAATATAACTCTCAAAATGAGCATCTGGAAAACCTTATAATCTGGAAAGAATCCTTCCAAATTTGTACTCTGCAGTATCATTGGTCAATAACTTTGTTGCACATTCATTTGGGGAAGAGTTTCTTAATTTTTTTGTGTCAATATAGTATAGCTCATAATTGCTTTCTCAGAATAACTTTTAAACACATAAAATAAAATTTATATGAATACAAAGCAAACTGATATCATTGAAATCGTTAACTATATATTAAAAAAAAAAAACAAATTTCAAAGATCCCTGATTGAGAACTCCTGGTTCTAGTTTTTAATTTTGTAATGTAAATAATCAGATAGCATTTGATCAAAACTGTATCAGGGGTTGCAATCTTTTAAGATTTTAACATAAGCCATGACTTTTTTTTTCAGTAGTGCTTTTTTTTTTAATAATAAAGAAACAATGATGTGTTCTTATTTTTTCAGTGCCTTTCAAGTCAATTGTGTTATTTTAAAAATGTACTCTAATGTTGAGAATATTTTGCAAAAAGCTGCCTTCTTTTTCATGCTGAAAATACCCTAAATATACATACATGTGGATCATTCTAGTAAAGATTTTATGAAAATGAGAGAGTAATTAATAAAGATAATAGGTAGACTTTCCTTAGTATTTTGAAGTCTGCAAAATGTTTGGGTTAGTAGTTTCATGTATTCTCTTAGTCCACTTTTGGGGATATTAATATTTTTCAGATTCTTTTAATTTTCCTAGCCTGATACATCTTGTAATATGATCCCTACATTCTTTCAAGATTATACTGTATCAAGTGTGATTTCCTTAGTGTATAATTTGTCTGACCTGGAAAGTCTTCCTGAATGTTGTTTCCAGTTCTTCATTATGTAGGGAAATGGAGTGTTAGGGTCCAAATATGATGCTTAATTATTGCTACTGCTAAAAATGGGTCATTTAGAAATGTTGACAAATTCATTCCATTTTTACATCTCTTTGTTGTCTCTTGCCACTTTTCTCCATGAATGTCTTCAGGATGATGTGATTCATTTACTTTTCATGGTAAGCTTTCTATAGTCTTGTTTTTACTTCAATTTTTAATTTTTCCTTTTTAAAAAAGGTAATATTCATAATCTTACAGCATGCTTTTCTATGGTGTTTTACAAATGAATTTATATTTCATACCATCTTTATTCCTAACTGTCAATTTTCTGCTTAGGATGGAAATCAAGTATTTGCTGATGACTGTGCTTTCTGGGCTCTTTTGATCTCCTATTTATAGCAAATATAACAAATATTTACAGTAACATTTTTGAGGAAATTGTGATATTTAAGATCAATATCTTTGCCTTTTTCCATTTCCCAGTTTCATAATCAATGATTTATTTGAATAGGTCAGAATAAAAAAGATACAATCAGGCATAGTGTCTTCTCATTGTTAACTAGTTTTCTAATTTCATGTTGATTTTTATCTTTGTGTTAATTATTCATTGGTATATACAAGGACAACTAATTCTGATAAGACTCCCATATAAAATAATAAGTTTTTCCAATCTGATAAGATATAGCCAATTTTAATTTGGAAGATGTTATTTGGTGCTCATCATATCCAGTGTCTACTTCTTCTTGAATAAAGTAGTCATGATGTACACCCACATACCCACACACCATTTACACACACACATGCACATGTACTTGTGGAGGAAATGAGGAGCAGTAGAATAGGGTGCTAGGTCTGGATTCAGGAAGAAATACCTTCCTGATCTGGCCTCAGACACTTAATAGCTGTAATTGCTCAATTTCCTTATCTATACAGTGAATTGAAGAAGGAAATGGCAAATCATTTCCTATCTTTGCTAAGGAAATGTCAAATAGGGTCTTAAAGATGAAGACATGATTAAAAATGACTGAACAACAAATATACATAACTGTATATATCTATACTTCCAGATCTCTGCAGGCATGAAGTTTTTGAGTATTCTACAAGTCTCTGGCTTTTTTTCCTCAAACTTGAACTACATTTTCCATTTCATTTTATTTATTTATTTATTTATTACCATTCATTCTAGTCCCTACTTTCTCACTTGAAATCCCTGAGAGTCAAAATATGTGTGTAGATTTAGTTTGGAGGATCTTTTAAAGTTCTTCTTAGCATTTTCATACCTCTTCATCTTCCAGAATAGATTTTGGCATATAAATTGCAATTATCTTCCAGGTACTTTTTTTTCCTTTTTGGGAACAAGATGATAAAATGAAATTTCTTGTGTTCAACTTTGCCAATGTTCATAGCTGTCTTTCCAGAAAGGATTTGTAAGTTACCCCTCCATTACATTGTACTAATAACAACGATAACAACAAAGAAAGCATTTATATAGTGATTTAAGGTTAACAAATCCCTTTTTATGTATTAATCCATTTAATCCTCAGCAGCAACGTGAGGTCAGTACTGTAGGTATTTTATACTCATTTTATAGATGAGAAAACTGAGTCTCAATGAGACTGACTTTCCTCTGGTAACATAATCAGTAAATATTTGATACACATTGAGAGCAGAGAATACATTAGTTTTTTGTTGTTGTTGTTGTTGTTGGTGGTGGTTTTTTTTTTTGAATGTTCAGAACCTTTCATAATGATTTGCATTGTATATGCTTAATAATTGTTAACAGAGTAGAATTTGAGCTCAAGTAATAAGGTCTTTTTTTTTTTTTAAAGAAATGTGTGGTTGCCTTTTCTTTTCTGTGAAATTTACTGTGTAGATTCTTTCCCATAGTTTTGCAAGAATGACTGACTTTTTTAAGAATTGAAGAAAGCTCCCATTTCCATTTGGTATGAGTGACTTGAATGAAACAATGCTATTCTATAGAATAATTTGGGTTATTTTGGATACCTTAAATAACACTCATATGTTACTAGATGAATGAAAGAATGAATAAAATGCATTTGTTATGCCTATGTGCTAGGTATTGGGCTAAGGCTCTGAGACAAATATAAATAATCAAGATTGCACTTTCCCTCAGACAGTTTACATTCTAATAAAGGAAGATTAACACAAAGGATGGTGGTGGCTAAGCAGGAAGGTTTTGGACAGAGGTGTTAAGAATAATTGGAATAATAGAGTAATTTCTTGAAATATCCTTATCAGGAATGGTAGTGCTGTTTTGATTATTACTATCAGTGCTAGAGTTGAATGGGGCTGAGAGTGAAGGTAGAATTCAGCTTGGAGATTGTTGGGAATTGGTGAGATAGCTAAAGTGAATATTCATCAGTCAGAAGCCCACAGGAATGGGACCTTCAGTTTCAGTCATAGAAAGCAGGATCTGAAGTCAGGAAGATCTGAGTTCAAATCCAATTCCAGATATTTGTGGACATATTATTTAGCCACTCTGCCTCAGTTTCCTTATCTGTAGAATGGGAATAACAATAGTACTTATTTCACCAGTTGTAAAGATAGAATAAGAATATTTGTAAGTCTTAAGGATCGCTATTTTTGCTGCTGTTTTTGTTGTTACAAAGTAGACAGCAATTAATCAGAGCTGTCCTTTTTATCTCTTTCCTTTGTTAGGCTTCAAAAAGGAATGAAGAGGCTCTTTTCTTTGTTCTATTTATGTTGACTAAATAGTCACTCTTACACTTATTGAAAATATTATTTTCTGACCTGGAGTATTGCAAAGAGCATCTTAAATATGGGCTGTTGAAATAAGATGAAAATAGGGTAAGAGAATGGTTGTTAGAGTATCCAACAAAGACAGATAGGAAGCTTAATGAATCTCTTGATTTCCTTTCTAATTTAACAAGGAAAGATTTTTTACCAAGTCATGATTTATTGTCCTATTGGATGACAAATGAGAAAGCTACATATTCACAAAGGGCTATATTTCTATAATGCATGGCTAGAAGTTAATCAATATTTCATTTTTATTTTATAGGTACTGAATGATTGCAAGAGTTCTATGGTGGTTCTTTAGTGTTCTATTACTATAATGAAATACATTACAGTGATGGAATTTTTTTACTCTAAAAATCATGATTACTAGCAAGATATTTGTATACCAATAGTTCCAGCTATTTGAAAATGACATTGCTAATTAATTACATTGAATCTTAGGACACTATAAAGCTTCTGTGAAATCTACAATTATGTAAAAGAGATTGGTTTAGCCATCTACAATGGAAACATGATAAAAATGAGAAATGTATGTTGCCTGGACTATAACATATAATTGTGTGGGAAGGTTATTGTGTTTTGTTGGACAGATGCAGCAGAGGGATAGTGAGCTTTGCCAAGAATTGAACAAGGAAAAATCACATTGCTTTGCATTTGGGAACTCCCTGTTTCTGTGCCTTTGTCCTGTCTGCTTTCTATTCCTTGAATGTATTCCCTCCTCAGCTCCATTTCTTGAAATCTCTCATTATAGTACACAGTGCATATTCTACTATGTACATGAAGCCATTCTGGATTGTCCCAGCTGCTAGTGCTTTTCCTTTCAAAACTATATTTTGTCTATTTTATGTTGTCTCCTCTATTTAAATGTAAGTTCCCTGAGGGCAGGGACTCTTTCAATTTTTTTCTATCACCAGCACTTAGCATATTAAATATTTAACATAGGCTTATTAATTGATAATTGATAATTGTTTGTATGATATCAAACATTTGACTACCATAAAAAGTTTTCTTTTAAAAAACAATATTTTCTCAGTGATGCTGTGCATTTCTGAATCACATAATGCCATAATTTCAGAAAGATTATAACTAACTCATGGTGCAAAGGAAAAATGCATTATATGAGCAGATACTGCAACATTTCAGTAATGATAGATTGTGCATACAAAGTGGGATAAAAAATTCAGTGTCCCCTCAGAATCATCCATTGTCTAATACCAACTTTGGCTTTGTATAAGCCAAAAGTTTTTTTTTTTTTTTTTTTTTGGTGTCATGGAGTACTTTGGCAGTTTGATGAAGTGCATGAACTTCTTGGAACAATAATTTTAAGTGCACAAACTAAAATACATAGCATAACAAAGGAAACATCTTTTCTTCCAAATTCATGGATCCCTCTTAATTAGTCAGATATCTGTGAACCCTAGGTTAAGAACCCTTGAAAAAGAGAATCTTTGTCTTACAAAATCTTTGGCACTTAATTCAGCTTCATTCTTGGGGTTAATGCCTGTGATTTGTCATGACTTTTTGCCAAGAATTGCATCTATTATTGTTAAGACAATTTGGTTCAAATTCCTGACCTGTTTTTATTCTTGCCCTTTGTCTATCTGACTCTAATTTATCCACCTAATTCTTGTTTTCCCTATTCCTTGATTCCTTTTTCTTTCCATATCCCCAACACTTGAGTATGGCTTGGAACATAATAAGAACTTAAGATTTAATAAATTCTCTCTCTCATTTATCTTTTTACATCCTTCTTACTAGAAAGATTACTATGCAAACTCTGCTTAAAACTTCCAGTGACAGAGAACTTATTACTTTACAAGGCAGGATATTTTGAAAGGAAGTGGCTTCTTTTTAAATTATGCTTTTTATAACCTCCATCCATTGATAATACTTGAATAATAGGGAGTGATTTTAAAAAGTATGGTTCTTCTTTTACATAACTGCTCTTCAAATATTTAGAGATGGCTATCATATCTTCATTGTCTTCTCCAAGTTGTAGTCCTTATTTTTTCAATTAATCCCCACATGTCATGGTTTCTAGTCCCATTACTGTTCTTTATTTTTATCTAGTTTTTCCAATATTCCACTTAATGTAGAACCTAGAATTAAATATAACATTCCACATGATGGACATCTGAGAATTCTTGGTTCCATTGTTTTCTGTGATGAGGACACTAACTTAAAAATGTAATGCTCCTTGATTTTGTTGGCATTTTCCCTTCTCCTGTACAGAAAGTTTTTAACTCTACACCTTGGTAGAGAGACTTTATGACTGAAAAATTCATCATTACCCTCTAATGGCTAATATGACAGAAAAGGAAAATGATAAATGTTGGTGGGTATGTGGGGCAGTAGTGACCACAAACACAATCAGAGACTCTCAGAGTAAGAAAAAGCAAAAAGGGGTTTATTATGATCTTGTGAGAAAGGGCACCTACCATATGGCAAGGTGTTTGTTAGTAAAAGGAGTACAACTCCTCCTTTTGAACAAACTGCAAAACACAAGATTAAATAGAACAGTAGCTATCCCCATTCTGACCTTTTCTCCCATTGTTTGGGGGAGCCCAGGCTTATACTTTAAACATGGAAATCTATCCCAGAAACAAAAAGAATAAATTGCCTTTAAAAGAAGTACTTAAATGCTAATTAAGAGTTGGGGAAATAGGAGGGGGATGTTCATTCAAGACAATTGAACACCTGCAGCTTTTTTAGCTATAGCCAAATACTTATTTAGGATGTAATGACCACATATTTTCATATAGGAAACTGCAGGATCTTACATCTACTGAGCACTTGTCTTGATTATAGAAATTTACTTTAAGAGGAAAAAGCAGAGACATGATTATAATCAGAATCTAGTTCTTAAGGCCTCAGCCTGAGAGCACATACATGACAGGATAAAGCAATATGCAATAACAATTCCACCTTATAGCCAGACTCAGGAATAATCAGGTGGGTTCTTATTCAAAAGAAAAACTGAGTCAAAAGGATACTGCCTTAAGTGGAGCCATGGTTGTCCTCCCAACTCTTGCCCAGACATTAACCTCCGCCTGTAACAATTTAGGATCACATTCCTCTGAGTAGCTTGTGGCATATTCCTTTCAAATGGCATATTACTGGCTTGATGATCCATCCGACAATTACATCTGAATTCAAAATTCAAATAAATCAGCTACAATCCCAAGAGATTTTAATCTCAAAACAAGTCTCATTAATCAAAGCTTTAGGTGAATTTAGCTCTCAAGTATCTCTTATCCTAAATAAGCATTAATTATACCTACTTACATTGATAACAGTAAGAGATTCATCCTAGAAATTTCACAACTTATCATCATATCTAAGTAGATGGGTTTTAAATTCAATATTACACAAATCATTTTACTTTAAGATGCTCAATAACAAATTTATAACAGAAAGTATTCAGCTACTAACCATGTTCAAAGGGACAAAGACAGATTACTTTCTCATGATCTCCTTAAACAATGGGAACAATTTTAAAATGACTCAATACAACCAATTAAAACTCACATAGAATATAGAATATGCTGTCCATTTAGGATTTTCCCAATATCACAAGGAAATCACAGACTTTTACAGACTTTAACCGCCTAAATTCTCCCAATCCCAATCCCAGTCATCTAGGCAGTTTACCAATTGCTTGGCAGAGGAAAGTTTTCTTATGAATAGAGTCTCTCTTCCCACCTCATCTGGGCTGGGCTGCATAACTTATCTGACTGATTTCAAACTTTTCTCAGCTGGTTTATTCCCTGGGCTGAATTAATCCTCTATTTTTTGCTAGCCTACTTCTGTTTTTGCTTGTTTCTGAGTGTCTGTCTTTGGGAGTTTCCTTGATTGGAGCAGGAGTAACTGAGCCAAGTCCAAGGATCACCAGAGAACTCTCTGGAGAACATCTGTCCAAAGATTTGGTACAAGAAAGAACCCTCACGAATAGGAAATATCCTGGAAGGAGCCCCCAAACTGTGTGGGACAGTATTGACCACAAAAACAATCATCTGAGACTCTCAGATTAAGAAAAAGCAAAAAGGGGCTTATTACAATCTTGCAAGAAAGAGCATCTCCCGTCTGATAAAGTGTTTGTCAGTAAATAGAGTTTAGCATAAACTGCAATACACAAGATTAAATAGAACAGAAGTCCTCCCCTTTGACCTTTTCTCCCATTGTTTGAGGGAGTCCAGGCTTATACTTTAAACATAGAAATCTATCCCAGAAACAAAAGAATAAGTTTCCTTTAAAAGAAGTACTTAAATGCTAATTAAGAGTTGGGGAAAACAGGAGGGGAATGTTCATTCAGGACAATCAAATACCTGTACCTTTTTAGCTATAGTTCAACTTGTTATTACAAAAGTCTCAAGTCATAATTAGGGAATAGTTTAAAGCCATATTCCCAGGAGAGGGCCTTCACTCAGTTCATCCCACTCAGAAGGGATGTGGGAAAACTGGGACACTAATGCATTGTTGGTGGAATTGTACACTAATTCAAATGTTCAGGAGAGCAATTTGGAACTATGCCCAAAGGGCTATCAAACTGTGATTCAACAAAACACTACTAAGTCTATATTTTAAAATATACTTTAAAGAGGGGGGAGGAAACTTATTTCTGCAGAAATATTTATAGTAGCTCTCTTTGTAGTGGCTAAGAATTGGAAATTGGGAGAGTACCTATCAACTGGGGAATGACTCAACAAATAATGGGACATGATTGTAATATATATATTATTATGCTATAAGAAATAAGGAGCAAGATGATTTTAGGGAGAAAAACTTGTAAAGACTTACATGAACTGATACAGAATGCAGCAAGCAGAACCAGGAGAACACTGCACACGGTAGAAGCAATGTTGTATGATGAACAACTATGAATTCTCAGCAATATAATGATTTAAGACAATCCCAAAACACTCATGATGAAAAATATTGTTTCCAAAGAAAGGGCTGATATTATGTGAATATAGAACTAAACATACTGGTTTTTTTTTTTTTGTTGGTGAGGTTTTTTTTTTTTTTTTTTTTGCTGAGGCAATTGAGGTTAAGTGACTTGCCCAGGGTCACACAGCTAGGGAATGTTAAGTGTCTGAGACCAGATTTGAACTCAGATCCTCTTGACTTTTCAGGGCTGGTGCTCTATCCACTGCGCCACCTAGCTGCCCCCAAACATACTGTTTTTTTTTTTTTTTTCGATTTTCTTTTGGTTCAAGTTTTCTTAATAAAATGACTAACATAGAAATGTTTTATATAATTGCACATGTATAACCTATGTCAGATTACTTACTGTCTAAGGGAGGAAGAAAGGGGGTAGAAAGGGTTAACATTTGTAACTTAAAACTTAAAAAAAGTTAAAATTATTTTTACATGTAATTGGGGGGAAATTCATCAACCATCCTAGTGATAAGCCTCTTCAAATGGAGTCAAGATTTTCTTTGGACAACAAACTTGCTGGATTCATAATTTATGTCTTTCTAGATTGGTACAAACTGCCAAGAGTTGTATTCTGCAGGCATAGTCTTGAGTCAAATGCCTTCATATCATAATGAAACAGTCAACAAATGTTTATTAAGCTTTTGTTGTGTGAGAAAATGTGTTAAGTGCCATGGAAAGTAAAAACACAGTCCCAGTCCACAAAGAATTCACATTTTAAAGAGGGAAACAATATGCATATAAGTATGTTATGATATTTACAATATAAATGGAAGGGAGGGAGGGAAAGCACTAAGGGAGTAAGAGAGGGATGGGGAAAGGCCTCCTACCTAAGGTGGGATTTGAACAGTCTTGAAACTTTTGTGGCTTTTGGGGCAGCTAGGTGGTGCAGTGCAGAGCACCAGCCCTGAAGTCAGGAGGACCTGAGTTCAAATCTCAGACGTTTAATACTTCCTAGTTGTGTGACCCTGGCAAGTCACAACCCCAATTGCCTCAGAAAAAAGAAAAGAAAGTTCTCTATGGAAACTTCTGTGGCTTTTACTACAAACAACAACTTAAGTTTGCTTTAGTAGATTCACTGGCATGCTAACTTGTTATAGTTTTATGGTCATAAGATTCCATGAGAAAATTGTTATAATAATTATATTTTTCTTCTAAAATAAGTAAATATTTGATTACATATGTATGTAGAGCTAGCATTGCAAATATTTCTCTTCCCAGTGTGTGACAATATTGTAGGATATATTTACTTCTACCTTACTAGTTAATGCCCTTACCCTGGGTATTTCAGGAAGCAGTCCTGAGTAATTTTAATAACTCAGCCCAGGTGGTCTAAAAGATATATGTAAAACGCAAAGAACAGCCAGAGGGAAACCCAGATGTTCTATTGAGCTTTTAGTCTGTGGGAAGCACATAAATAAATTCCAAACACACCTAAGAGCTAGGAGAAAGAGAATATTATGCTTGTAATCTAACACACATCCATTTCAGGGTCTGTGGTGGAGATCTGGGTGCAGGGGATAGGGATGCAGTCTGATTACAACTGCTGTACAAAGTCACGTGTAAAGTCAGAGATATGTGGGAATCACAATGGCTGTAAAATGAAAATCCTGATCTGCCCCTACATTTGAGCTGTGATACTAGCACAAAAGAGATAATCCCTTCCTCCCTGGCCCCCAACAGGTCCCCACCAACTGGGGTCCATGACAGAAGAAAGGGTTTTCTTCTGCAAAAGGAACTAACAATACCCACTGCTGGGAAGTGTAGAGAATCACAGGAGGATTGCCTCTCATTGACAATGGCCAGGAGCTCCAGGGAGCAGCCAAGGAAGAGAATAACATGTGGCACTTGTTAATCTGGGTAGAGGGCTTCTGGGAGGTCTGTGGAACAGAAGAACAATGCTAACAGGCTACCTGCTGAAAGCTGTGAGGGTCAGCAGTGGGCTCTGGTCTGGAGAACTCCAAGAGGCCGGCCAGAAATATTGGAAGTCTTAGCTAGTGCCTGATGACAAGCCACTGTGGCCACATGGTTTTCTTGGAATTATTGCTCATTGAGAGGTATTAATATTTTATGTGAACTCTGATAAGAGTTCTATTTTTTTAAACCTATAAATAAGTTTTCCCCCTTCTCTTAGCTTTATGAGCTATGTGTTTTGCAGGGAAGTTGACGACTGTATATCAAAGTATATAACATATATATATGTATGTATGTATAATGTATATAACATACAGGTTCCAACTTTTCTGGGAGGGAACAAGAAATCAAAAAAGTGAAAAATTGAACAAAATATACTTTTTAATCATGTGAGAAGCTCTGACATAAGGATAGTACATATGTTAAAACCATTTATATGTAACAATTTGATGACATGAAACTTCATTTTTTCTATTTTAGTCATTTAATCTATTTTACTCTTTTTATCTGGATTATTTCATGTCCTCAGATGTTCCAAGCTTGTGTTTATGTGCAATCTCAAACTTAAAAGTATTTCATGGCCAGATAAGTTTGTGAAATACTTTACTGGACCACTGCTGATTTGTTAGCTCCATGTCCACTTTGCTTTGCATCTTTATTATGATCATCCTACAGATTCCTCTATTTCTAGGAATGTCTAGAATCAAATGCTGTAAGCATTTGGTGGATAGCCTTTATTTTTCTTTCAATAAAATACTTTAAACAGATTTTCAATGTTAATTACATTTAAAATTCTAACACTACAAAACTTCATAAAGATTGTATGTGCTTATCCCGTGATAAATATAATTTCCTTTAGTTGTTGAGAAGAAATAATTTATTTCAATTCAAATCAAATAGATACAAATACTCTCCAAGAACTTTTAATTTAACTGAGGCAACTCCCTTTCAATGGCCAAGGGCTAGATAATAATTGAGACAATAGATGGCTTAATTAAGATATTATTTTAGAGGGGCAGCTAGTTGGTGGAGTGGAGTAGAGCACCAGTCCTGAAGTTAGGAAATCTGGCCTCAAACACTTAACACTTCTAGGTGTGTGACTTGGCCAAGTCACTTAACCCCAAATGCCTCAGGAAAAAGAAAAAAAAAAGATATTACTTTAGAAAGACCAAGGTCACCCACAGCACTGGGGTCATAATCAATCTTCTTGGCATCAATGACTTTGAAGGAGAAAGTGATATTTGAAACTTTTGTCCAGTTCTACCTTACTTAAGTCACACACAAGTCAGGATATCCCCTTTATGATATCATTGATGCTCTTTGAGAACAAGGAATAACAACAGTTCCTGATTTATTTTCAAAAAGACTTTAATAAGTACATTTTATTATTGTCTTGTAGGTTGATCCTATAATAATTCATCTATGTAAACATTTTTGCTTAAAGTTCCATTTCCTTTAGTTTTCCCATTTGTGGAATATTATGAGTTTCACTAAAAAGGGCAGAAAATTGAAAGGAACTTTAAAAAAAACATGTTTAAAGCAATGATTATTAGAGAGAGAAAAATCAAATCCCAATGAATGTTTTAGGAAAGATATGGAAGATAAAGAATGTCAGATAAGATTCTTTTAAGTATTAGCCATTCAAGAAGATATTATATTGATAGAAATACAAGAATGTCACAGAATACTTCTCTTGGGAAGTTGTTTCTATTGAATGAACATGTTTTTTTTTTTTTTTTCAGTTTTCGTGGGGCCCATAACAAATTAAATGTCAAAAGGATTTGTGAAGCATGCCTCCTGATTTTCCATTGTTTTATTTGTAGGCTAATTGTGGATCCTCCCATTTTTCTTGAAAGCATGTTCTGGAAGTGAAGATTTTTTAAAAAGTCAATCAAGATTTGGGTTTTAAGTTTTTTCAGAGGGAAAAGTTTTAAAAGAACAGATGGACACAGTTGATATTACCACTCTCTATCCCTCCATTGTTGACCAAAACAGCATGAATAACTATCCATCCATATGACTATCATTTCTGCAAAATCTTTATGACAATGGTCTATGCAGGGTTAGAAGATATAAATGATGAAAATATTAAAGGGAATGAGAACATTTTTATAGACAGTTCTCTATAGTTGCATAATTGGCAGAAAAAAAGAGAACACAAGGTCCCTCTATATTCTTTGTCTACAAAAAAAACCATTTCGTTCAATTGAACAAAAGTGTGACTTTAAAGACTTATTCTTTAAAAGTTGTTTTTACACATACCATGTAAGATCATAAAAGATCCCTTGATTAATTCAACCACACAAGTCACTTTTGTTCAATGATTCTTTGATTATCAAAGTCAAGGGAAGTATAAGAGGTATTTGCCAAGTACATGGAGGAGGTGTTAGTTCAAACTGGTAAATTCCTTGTCGTTTGTATTTCTGTTTATGAACACCATTAAGATGCTTACATTGAATCTTAGAATTCCATAGGATGTTCTCAATGAGCTCCACTATTACTCAAAAAAGATTGGCTTGGCAGTCTATATAATTAAAATCAATAGAATGGAAGAGGCATACTACTTAGATTATGACATGCAAGTAGATGGGCAGTGTATTGAATTAATCTATCAGTACATAAATGTTGGACAGGTACTAGATAGAAGAAATAATCTGGTCTTAGAATTAATTAAAAAGAGAAAAACAGATTGGATCACATATGGGAAATTTCATTTAATGGTCTCCAATCGCTCTCTAACATGCTCCTCATGAAAAACTATGCAATTACACATTATAACCCACATCATTTTTGGAAGGATAACAAAATTCAGATTATTCAGAAGACAATGGAAAGACATATTGTGGGTGCAAGCAGGCAGTGACATATTAGCAGTAGTGACTTTTATGTAAGAAATCATGTGAAAGACATCACCACAGACATGGATGACTACAAGAGGAAGTAGGCTGATTATATAACACAAATGAGGGATAACAGATGGACTGATAGCCCGGATTTTACAAGAATATTCATGAAATATTCAGAATTTCAAATAAAGGCTGCTAGTACTTTGAGGTGGTCCTCTAAGTTGGATTTACTAAAGGATAGAGAATAGCATCAAACTGGAGGAAGAGGCATGGATTTGCTGAGAGCTTTAATAATTGCAGGAATACTTATTTAACAGATTTCATTAAAGTATGGAAGCATTGATATTTTACTTTAAAATAAAAATTTTTTTTTTTAAAAATTGGGGCAGCTAGGTGGCGCAGTGGATAGAGCACCAGCCCTGAAGTCAGGAGGACCTGAGTTCAAATCTCATCTCACTTAACA
The DNA here is from genome assembly GCA_023553655.1 of Myrmecobius fasciatus. Taxonomy (NCBI): domain Eukaryota; kingdom Metazoa; phylum Chordata; class Mammalia; order Dasyuromorphia; family Myrmecobiidae; genus Myrmecobius; species Myrmecobius fasciatus. The sequence continues at coordinate 54,584 of JAJPUD010007886.1, read as the reverse complement.
TTCCCTAGCTGTGTGACCCTGGGCAAGTCACTTAACCTCCATTGCCTCAGCAAAAAGTTTAAAAAAAAAACAATTATGGATGGTATTCAGTTGCACCTATACATATTAACTAAATATGTATATGTATATATAACATATACATATACATTTGATGAATATTGCAAATGTCTTTTTCAGTGCAATAGCAAATCAAGGCAACTATGGAAACATCCATATTAATAGTAAATAAGTAAATCAGTAATAATATAATAGAAAGATGGTATAAAAAAGATAGAATCAGAATTTTTCTTCAGATTCAAAGAATTTCAGTAGACTGTACATTTTAATTTCAAAGGGTGACCCCAGCAATACCTATCAGCTGTTTTCAGTCACACTGACTGATTCAGTAGCACCTGAAAATGGTGAATGTTTATTCCCCTCAACTTTGCAGGAAGCTAGAATCAAGTCATAGAGTTAGGGAGTAAAAAGAATTCTACCAATCATCTCAGCCAAAAATTTCCTCATTGTTTAAGGTAAGGAAATACAAAGCCAGTAACTTGCCTAATTTTATGCCTTATGGGTGAGATGGAGTTGAGTCAAAAAGATATTCAGGTTAAACATCTAAAACAAGCCAATTAAAAGAAGATTCCTGCAATTGTCAAGAATAAGATTTCTTTATGTCTGGAGGATACAGATATTTTGATAGTCATTGTTCTTTTACTGTGATCCTCTTGGATCCTTTGTTCTGGACCCATATAAACTCTTTCTCCATCTTTGGAGCCTGAACAAAATGTCCCTTTAATTCTTCTTTAGTCCTTTGCCTAAGTCCTCAAGGAAGGCATTATGCTCTATGAACAAGTAGAATTGAAGTAACTCAAAAGAAAGATGCACAAATTTAGAGGATCTAGACCAAATATTCACATGGACTATTTGTTCTTGATTTATGGTAGAACATTTTGAACTTGTATTAGTCTGATTAGCAGAGTTGGACACAGTTTAACTTGATTCTTACATAGAGATGTCAATTTGGTTCTTTTCAAAAACAGGAAAACAATTAATTTTCTTAGTCCTCTGCTGGTCCTTTTTCTGTATCCTGATAAGGGCTCTGCTTCAGGATCATTGAAAAATAGGAGATTATTTGGGTATGTAAAAAAGCAACAAACTATAGCTAGGTTTTGTTTATTTTATGTAGGGTTATCCCAGGAGAGTGATCTCTTTTTTTCTGTTTTTTTTTTCTTTTGTGAAATGAGGCAAGTCACTGAACTTCTTTGGAGTACAGCATCCTTTTTCCTTTTTAAATAACAGCTTTTTTATTTTCAAAACACATGCAAAGATAGTTTTCAACATTCATCCTTGTAAAACCTTGTGTTCCAAATTTTTCTCCCTCCCTTCTCTTCATCCCTTCGCTTAGCAAGCAATATATGTTAAACATGTGCAATTCTTCTATACATATTTCCACATTTATCATGCTGCACAAGAAAAATTAGATCAAAAAGTGAGAAAAACAAGAAAGAAAGCAAAAATTAAGCTAACAGCAACAAAATGGTGAAAATACAATGTTGTGATCCACATTCAGTCCCCCATAGTACTCTTTCTAGATGCAGATGGTTCTCTCCATCACGTCTATTGAAATTGTTTTGAATCATCTCATTGCTGAAAAGAACCACATTCATTAGAGTTGATAATCATATAATTTGTTGTTGCTGTTGGACTAGATAATCTTTATAGTTCTTTTCATCTTTAAATTTATGATTCATGGCTTTAAAGGTCGGCATAATGTGTATATAAAACTTTTGTTTAAAATGAGAATTGAGGGAAGCACAAAGAACTTTTTTTTTCTTCCAATGGTAGAATATTTTTTCCCTACATACCATATGTTTTAATTATATCTAGCCTTCAGAATTTTTTGTTATATATGTCATCCAGGGTTTGTATAACAAGCAGAATGGCATAATGAATAGTGGCCCTGTCTTTAAATCCAGAAGACTCAACAGTTTGATTTTGACTCTACCAAAGGGCCCATGTATAAGTTCAATAGAGAGGAAGAATAAGAACCATAGTTAATATATTTTATCATAACCAGAAACCTGATAAAGAGAAATATAAATATTTTCTTATTACCAAAAGAAAGTTTTCCTTGGAAAAAGGTCCTTTGTTGGGTTGGACAAATGATGATGCCAAACCATCATTTCCTGTGCTTGATTGTTTTCCCAACCCTGTTGTGTATCTAAAGACTGATAGTGGCTTATTCTTGTGGCTTATACTCTGCTCATTTTCTCTCTTTTAACTTTATTTAAATATATATTCTGCATGCATATGCTCAGAATTACATGTCAATTGATCAATCAAAAATATATATATTAAGCATCAACTGTGTTGAATGCTAGTGCTACAAATATAATGAATGGAACTCTTCAGAATGAGGTGATATTCCATTTGGGGGAGACAAGGTCATAAGAAAATAAAGAGAATATATACAAAATACTTAAATACAAGGCAGTTTATGAGGAAAAGCATTAACAATTGAGGGGAATCAGGAAAAGATTTCACAAAGAAAGTTGTGTGAGAAAGAGAGGTACAGACTAGCGCAAAGACATAGAGATCAGAGATGGAGTGTTTTGCATAAGAAGCAGAATAAAGGCCAGGTTTTAGGGCAATGAATTTTTTTGAGGGGCGGACAATGTACATTAAGGCTTTAATTTAGAGGGCATAATCTTTATGATGAGCCATCAAAGATAACTGAAAAGGACAGACAGGTAGAAATCAAACCAGGATAGAGTAGTGGTATGAAAACCTAGGGAGGAGAGAGTGTACAGGAAGAGAGAGTGGTCAGTGATGGCATATACGGCAAAGAGTTAAAGGATGAGAATTGAAAAAAAGACCACTGGATTTGACCATTAGGAGAGCAGTAGCAAAAGAGTGATGAGGTCAGAAATCTGAATGCAAATGTCTGAGCAATAAATGGGACAAAATTAATGGTCATACACATACTAAAAATGCTTGATTTAACTAGGATCATTTTTCCCCATTAAGAAAAGAAGCTAGAAATGGCTGACTTAAAGATCCAATTGTCAGATTCTGTGAGTTTTTTTTTTTTTCCATATTTGAAGTAACATCACTTCTATCAGTGGTTCTCTCGCTTTAGCAAGTGATAAGCACCGAACATGTTGAAGGGCTGGGAAGAAATGTGCTAAGAAATAAATGCAGTGTCAAATCTTCTTTAGGAGAACACAACACATTGAAGAAAGGTTTTCAGGTTCAATTTTCTACCTTTCTAATGTATCAATGCAAACCAATAACAGGTTATTTAGTAAGAAAATCACCATGCCGTAGGTAGAGCAGTATCACATGTCCCAAAACTTGTGATTTTGTAGGTGTGAGAACACTGAACATAAGAGTTAGGAAGATCAGCTTTAAATTAACTCAGCGATTCTGGGCTTCTTAATAGGAACAAAAAAGTGATCCTATCTAAAATAAGCTTTCTCAATCTAAGTATGACCATATACTTTGTCTCATGTCAGTCCTGCTTTAAAAACTGCTTGAGAAACTTCCCAGCTATGTGATTTTTGAAGAAGCAGTTAATTGCTCTGTGCCTCAGTTTCCTCATTTGTAAAAGGAGGGAGTTGACCTTGGCCCTTCTAGTTCTAACACTATGATCCTATGCACTGTCTACAAATTTCTTTCTTACACAGTTGTCTGAAGCTCAGACAAGGTAAATGGCAGAGGCAGGAATATTACAAGTCTTGCCGACTCTGACTTCCAAAATCTATCCCCTATGTATTCTGAAATTCAGTGACATTACACTTCTCATTATTCCTTGAACAGAATAATATATCACAGCTGGCTTCATTAATCTGAGATTTTACTCCTTCTTCCATCAGATCTCAGTAAGTTCATTATTGGGATAGCCTCATCATTCTGTAAGATTCCATCAGCTTTGGTTCTCTACTTCCTTACACCCTCTGTCCCTCTGATCAGAAAAATAGAGCCATGAACTCTAAAACCTCCATTTAAGGAGGAAGTTTGACTCATTCCTTTTTCTTTTTCTGGGTATCCTACTTTCTGGTTTCTCTGACTTCACTACTATGCCCTTGAATCTGCCACCTTCTGACACTTCCCTCACCCCTTTCAGATTTTTAAGTTCCATAGGACTGATCAACTGATGAAACACATCACCTTAAGATATGGTATATAAATGGTTTGAAAAAAGACTCAGAAAAATTTAATATTGACAGAGACAGAAATGGCCACTCCAAGAGATTGAGATGTACTTAAGTTGCAAACTTTTGTACTTCAGCACTTAGCACAGTACTTGGCACAGAGTAGGTGCTTAATAAATGTTTATTGACCACTGACTACATAAGAGAGGGATAATTCAGCATCTTTTTATTAAAACGTGGGTATGTAAAAGCTATAGAACCAAGACCCTGAGAAATGTCCTCTGTTAACTCGTTGGAACTTGAGAACCCAGGAGCCTAGAATTCACCAGAAGCATAAATGAGAAATTAACTTCTCTCTCATTAGTAAGAAATAGATTTCAAGGCCTCTCTGGCTGACCTTTTTGATATTTATTGAGTTATTTTATTTATTGACATTCCCAATTATCTAAAAATCTTAAATCTTAAAACAAAAATGGTAAATGAATTTACCATCCCAGAAATATAGAAATCCCAGGTCAGAAGAGGTGCATGAAAGGATGGATCATTTTTATCTTTAATTTGAAAAGTATAATAAATATATAACTGAATAGGTAATAGAATTTAGAGTTGAAAGGGGTGTTAGAAATCACCTAGTTTAACCACTTCATTTCAAGATGAGGAAACAAAGGCTTTAACAGGGTCCTTTTCTGAGCCCCTTGAATTTTACTTAACCATCAAGTCAAAACATTTCATAAGCCACGAGAAGCCCAATGTCAAATGATCCATGGGAATGTTATAAATTGGGTAAGGGGGATACCATTTGAGGAAAAAAAGACAAAACTTGGAACACATCCAGAAAGATGAAAGTGAAAAAGAGAGAGGATAGAAGTCTAAAAACCTCATAAAGGCATAGATAAGGTGAATACAGATTTGTTTCCCAAATCCCAAGATAGTAGAGTGATAGTACCATTTGAAGTTTAATTGAGGAAAGGTAACAAAAATAAAGTAATAGCCACTGCTTTCCACAGTGACTGACTGATCAACTGATGAGACACATAACCTTAAGAGATGGTATATAAATAGTTTGAAAAAAGACTCAGAAATTTAATATTGACAGAGGCACAAATGGCCACTCCAAGAGGTTGAGATGTACTTAATTTGCAAAACTGACATCAGTGAAAATGGATAATAATACAGAATAACCACAGCTGAAAAACCATACTTTTATGGTTTTTCTTTATCCATAACAAATAATAATACTTTTATTTAAAGCCTAGTTTATACAATTGAATAGCAGTTCTTGGTGAAAGAGAATATGATAAAAGATGGAAGAGATGCAGAACTGCTCACAATATATTTTGCTTTTTTTTCTTGCTAAAAGAGAATGATCTTTGAACTAAAAAGGACAAAAAAATAAGAAGGAATAAATAAGGCTGTAAGATAAATAAGATGTAGCAGTAATAATAAGAACTAATACTTATGTACCCCATTTGAGATTTGTAATGCAACTAATGTAATCATTATTTCATTAATGTGATATTCACAAAAATTATCTGATGTAGGTGCCAAAGGTATTGTTCTCTCAATTTTGCAGATTAGGAAACTGAAGTTCATAGAGATGAAGTAGTTTACCCATAGTCACACATTTAGTTCAAATAGCCAAGGGAAACTGAATGATGGATTTCTTAAAGAACTCATTTCTGAATCAGTCACTGATCTTTAAAATATGGTAGATAACAGCAGTGGTGCTGCAGGACTGGAGAACAGCCAATATTCTATTTTTTTCCTTTTGCTTTTTGCTGAGGCAGTTGGGGTTAAGTGACTTGCCCAGGGCCCCATAGCTAGGAAGTGTTAAGTGTCTGAGGGCAGATTTGAACTCAGGTCCTCCTGACTTCAAGGCTGGTGCTCTATCCACTGAGCCACCTAGCTGCTCCTCTAATTTTCCAAAAAAAGAAGAGAGTATAAAAGACCCACTGAACTTGCCTTGGATTTTTGGCAAAATTCTTCAACATATTATAAAACCAAAAGAATGATTTATAACATGGAAACTAGGGAGCCATGATCATAAAGGGTCTTAATTATAAAAAAGCCATATAGGCCATAGTAGACTAACTTCATTCCTTTTTAAAAAATAGTTACTTGACTGGTAGATCAGTCAGCCAATCAGTCAGCAGGCACTTGTTAAATGTTTACTTTGTATTAGTTGCTGTGTTAAGTGCTGGGGATACAAAGAAAGACAACAATCTCTGCTTGGAGGATCTCACAAGTGAATGGATCTAGAGAATGCTGTATTTATGATTCAACAGATTTCTACAAATTACTTAACTTGCTTTTCTCTTGGAAAATAGGGAAGGATGTGGGCTGAGCAATTAAACATATTCAGCACTGCTTAAATGACCAATTTAAAGTTTGCTTATTAATGGCTTAATGCCAGCCTGAAGGAAGATCTTTTGTGGAACATTTCAGAAACTGGCCTTTGGCCCAATGTACTTTTATCAATGACTTGGATGAAGACAAAGATGACATACTTCCAAGTTTGCAGGTAGCAAAAAGCTTGGAGGAATAGTTAATTTATAGGTTGACAGAATTCATATCCAAAAATATCTTAAAAGGATAGAATAATAAACTGAATCTAGTAAGATGAAATCTAATGGAATATCCTACATTGATTTTGTTTTAAAAAAAATCAACTTTGCAAATAAGATATTAGGAAATATTGGCTTGACAACAAACAGTTTATAAAAAAATAAGTGAGTCTTTTAATGGACTAAAATTAGTGGCTAGCATTATTTTAGGCTGATTTATTTTTAGAGTATAGTATCTAGAAAAGAGTTGGTCTTACTGAACTTTATTTTGATCAGACCATAGCTGGAGTTTTTGTTCATTCTTAGTTATAATGCTTTAAAATAAGCTTCCTGAGGGCTGGGCTAGTGTTGTTTTGAATCTTTGTATTCTCAACTTCGAGAAAATTCTTTTCACATAGTAGGAACTTACTAAATACCAAAGTATTGAATCACAGAATCTTATAGTTAGAAGTGACTTCAGAGGATTTTTGATTTTAGAGGAGGAAAGCCAGAATGGTGATAGAACTCAGGTCTAAGGGAACAGATGGATAGATAGATAAAACAGAAATAATAGATGATAGCAATAGAGATGATGGATAGATTGATCAATTGATCGATAGATTGATAGAAAAATACACGATAAAAAAAGCACTTAGTATGAGCAGCCATTTTACTAATTTCTGGGTCTACAATTGTGAACAACAACAAAAAATTAGTCCTTGATCTCAAGTAGCTTGCATTCACATGGGTAAGAAAAGCCCGTAAAAGAAAGCTGAAAGAGGAGAGAGGAAGAAGGTGCTAGTGTGAGGATATGATGGAGCAGTCCAGAAGAATGTAGCCTGGTGAGAAAAGAGAAGACCCTTTCTAAGTGGAGATTCTGAGAAAAGCCAATCAGAAGACAAAACTAAGGGAGAAAGGGACCCCCCAAGGTTTGAATTCTTGGACTGAAATGATTTTCCAGGATAGGGAAGTTTCTGGGGTATCCTGGAGAGGCATAAAGTGCAGTCTGTTTGAAATATTGAATGACAGTTAAAATTGAAAAATATCTTGGTGGGTTAGAACCTTGAGCAAAAAGTAATATGAAGAAACTGGACAGGAATTAAATATAAAATATTATACCAAATTTATTTAAAACAACTTTACAAGAGAAAAGCAGCTCATCTAAAAAAGAGCTAAGGGTCTTAGTAAATTAAAAGCTCAATTATCCAACAATTACTTACTCTCTATATGTCATATTTTCCATTAGAATGCAGGGACTTAATTTTTGTATTTGTATCTGCAGCACTTAATACAGTATCTAGTATATAGTAAAAATCCTTTCTCTTCTCTTCCTTCCCTCCCTCTTTCCTGCTTTCACACCTTTCCTTTTCTTCTTCCTCCTTCCTTCTCCCCCCCACTTTTCTTTCCTTTCTTCTTTTCTTTCCTACTTTCCTATTTCCCTTTTCTTTCATTCTTCCTTTTAACTTTCTTCTTTTTTCCCTTTTCTCTATTAGCCCTTCCTTTCTTCTCTTCCTTCCTTCTTTCCTTTCTTCTCTTCCTACCTACCTACCATCTTTCCTTCCTTCCATCTTTCCTTTCTTCTTTCCTTCCTACCTTCCTTCCTTCCTTCCTATCTTCCTTCTTTCCTATCTTCTTTTCTTCCTACCTTCCTTCTTTCCTACCTTCCTTCCTTTCCTTCCTTCCTTCCTTTCCTTCTTTCCTTCCTTTTTCTTCCTTCCTTCCTTCCTTCCTTCTTTCCTTCCTATCTTCCTTCCTTCCTTCCTCCCTCCTCTCCCTCCCTTCTTCCCTTCCTTCCTTGCTTCCTCCCTCCCTCCCTTTCCTTCATTCCTTCCTTTCTTCCTTCCTTCCTACCTTCCTTCCTTCCTTCCTTTCCTTCTTTCCTTCCTTTTTCTTTCTTCCTTCCTTCCTTCTTTCCTTCCTATCTTCCTTTCTTCCTCCCTCCCTCTCTCCCTCCCTCCTTCCCTC